>KZ805527.1:0-62565 GCA_003073855.1 Periconia macrospinosa
CCCCCCCCCCACCTTTTTTTCCCCTAAATATTTTAACTAATTATGTCTTATAAAGCTCTCTCGCGGGGATGTTTTTAAATTTAAAAAACAAGAAAGGAGGGATGGGATGAGGGATGGGGGGAACGAGAGGTATGTCTATGGAAAAGGAAAGGCTATGACGAATGGGGATGGGGATGGGGATGGGGATGGGATGTGAAGAAAGGGGTGACTGGTTGAGTGGAATGGTTTTGTGATGGTGGTGGTGATGTGTACATGTGTACTCGTGTACATGTGTGTAAGTAAGTAAGTAAATTTTTCCATCTCGTCTTGTCTTCGTTTATAAAAACCCAAACCTCCATCCTTTCTCTCTCCTTCCCTCCCTTCCTCCCCCGTCCTTCATTCCCAACATTATATCATATATATATCCCCCCCCCCCCCCCCCCCTACCTACTCACTTACTTACATTACCTATACACATCTCACACCCTCCCAAACCCCCAACCTCGTCTAATTTTTTCAGGATTTCGCACTGTGCACCTTATTTTAACTTAATTTTAACTTATTAATGTTAACGTTAGGAAGTATACATGTACGATGCTGCCATCAAAGTGGGATAAAATAGTAATGAATGGAAATGGAGGAAGGGGGAATGGGGAATGGGAAATGGGAAATGGACTGTGTGGAATAGTTTAGTGCTTGAGATGTAATGGGCGGGTCTTTTTTTTTTTTTTTTTTTTTTTTTTTTTTTTTTTTGCTTCGATTTTTTCTGTTTTAAGGGAGAGGGATGCGGGGGTGATGCCATCTGTATCCGCCAGGAAGACGAAGGCAAAAAAACGGACCAGATATCGTGGATAGGAGAAATATATCCAAAGGTAGCATACATAGTGATCAAGATGGGAAATTGTAGGTTAAAGGTATTGCAACGGGGGAAATAGCAGATCAAATGGGTGGGTATGTACCATGAATTGATGAATCTATGAGGACTCGGGTAATATTATACAGCGCATGGCAACCACCCCAAAGTACTAAAACAGTAAGTTCGGAGTACTTGATACCTTTAAGCTAAGAATACAGGTCTAGGGACTAGGTATAAACTCCTCGGGTCCACAGCTTCACAAACTCCCTGAAAGCACAGAGCTAAACGTGTGGAAACCGTATCTCTTTGTCCTCCAAGCCATGAGTCCCGTTATCTACAGCCAAGTTATGCATCAACACCCTAGTGGAATTGTCCTGCTTCCTTTCGTACCTCCTTGTACTCTGCCACGAAAGCGCGAAGACTCGAAACACATTCAGCGCAGCAACTGCTTGATCGTTGATCAAACTCAAATTTTCCGCGCTCTAATTTGACTTCGTTCTTTGTCTTTCCGGTGACGTTCTCTTGATAGTTGAAGATGGTATAGCATCGCCAGCAGTTTACCCGACGACCGAGGTTTTGATTAAGGGCAATTCCAACGTCGGAAGACCTCGTTAGACGATCGTAATAATCCACCAGCTTCTCCATACTAGGGTCTTTTTCCATGCTCTCTTCAACGCCTGCGCGGAAGTTCTCAGTCAATCTCGCACGGCGCCCAGGCTTCTTCTTGATCGTGGGATGATTTTCCATCATTTTCTCTTGGCTCCACATCCACTCGAAGACTTCGTCCAAGTATTCCGTATAAGACTTTCCAATCTCCATCGCTCGAATCTCCTTGGTTAGCTCCTTTGCCGCTTCTCCCTCGAGCCCGAAATTCTGCGCAGCTGTAGACCCCACAAGCCATTCATTCTCGAGGGGACTAACCGCTACATAATGCATCGCCGGGACACCAGCGGAGAGATCCGGCTCGAATTTGGTGAGATAAATGTTACTTTGTTCCTCGCTCAGCTTCGAGTTCGCTTTGATGTGCATATACGTCAAGTCGAGTTCTTCTCGCGGATTGACGAGAGCGTGGATCTTCTCTCGAGTCGGCGAGCCTAGTTTGTTCCAAAAGCTTATCTCGAGTAGGATATCGCGTGGGCACCGTGTAGGGATATATCCTTGGTCTCTAGGGATTTTCAACTTACCCCGGAGCGCGCTGAGAAGACCCTGTATGACCCCTATGTAGAATTTCACTTCGCGGAAGATGTCTCGGAATGTAGTGAAGGCGCCCTCCTTAGTCGACTTTAGAAATTCCTTTCTAGTCTCGAGAGACTTTTCCCCCTTTTTCGTCTTCTTCATGTAGTAGAATGGGAGATCCATTTGGCCTTGAAACACGCTTTCTAGCTTTTTCAGGGGTGTTTGAAGCCATGTCTGTAACTGCCAATGGACGGATTGCAGGAACATCTTTACAAGCTCCGTATTATTTGTTTTGGCGTGGTTCTCGAATGCGAGTATAGTGTCGTATAGTTGTTCTGCGATTCGGTATTGTGTGATGAGGGAGCGTGTCGGCACCTCCTCGAGCCACGCGGTGGTTATATGCTTCGGGGTCGTCGTCACAATCTCCACTTGATCGCTGGGGAATACGATGGTATGACTGAATTTAGCAATATCGAAAGTGGCCATGATGTCCGGAAGGGGTTAGGACGAGAAGGGTGGTTGGGTTGATTTTTTTCACTGTTGTCATGGTTGAGTCAATGTTGTGCATTGTTAAAGCATGGTAATTTTATAGAGATAAGCGATTTTCCGTTTGATTTTCCATTGATTACCATTCTCGGCTTCATAGGACAGGTTGTAGTTGCTCTAGTGAATATATCTGCTTAGTGCCTCCAATTCCCCGCGTCGTTATCCATAATACGACAAAATAAACATGGTTAATAACTTATGTGCTAGCTGTTGTAAAATGGAACACTATGAAAGAGGAACTATATAAACACCCGAAGTAGATAAAATACAAAGGCTGGTACACAATAGATACCAAGTATCGTAGAGGGATGGTAGCCTTCTTTCCCTACATCAACCCTGATTAGGGACAGAAGCACTTAAGGGCAGATACATTGTTAGCGTTTATTCCTAAGTCTTCCTTTCGCTAGTATTATTCGAGCAATAGTGTACAAGATTTTTACATTTGGATCATATGCGTACGTCGTCCGGTCCCTTGGAAGATTGGACGTATTCGAACCCATGGCCATGCAAAGCATGTATCTAGGACCGGGAAGATTTGACAAAAGTTAATTGGAATGATCAGATACACCCTAAAAGGTAAACTACTTAGTGATTGGTTACTTAAAAATATTGTTGATGTTGCTCTCTTTTAGGGTAAAAATATTGGGATTGAGGTGAGTGATTCTAGCGTTCAACCACTTTGAGTCATCTTCACGTGCCATTATCGTGTCCCGCAATAGTCAATTACAAACGCGCAGCACGAATGACGTTGGTTCGCAAACGCACAGGCACGTCCCCCGCGGTATTTAAATCATCCCAGCCGCCCGCCGCCTTGCATCACCGCAGCTATCAAGCAAGAACCTACAGTCAACAACCACCGACCTACGACCTCCGAGAACAATTTCCACCCTCGAATTCTATATATTAATACCATCGAAAACTCCAGTCGGCTCTTGTTGTCATCTTTTAGCTACCATGGCCCATCTTAGCCTAGAAGAGACAAAGAAGCGCTATCATGAGATCTGCAGCGAAACTGAAGACGACACGGAAGAGAGAAGCGAAGCATTAGCCGCACTATTCGGTTCTGTCGAGCGAACTTTCGAATTTTTCAAGTGGTTCCGCGATAATAGGCTGCCACAACCACGCTGTGCGCGAAAGCCAGCTCTTCCTAGCCCCAAAGAGTTCATTTCAGCCATCCAGCAGGTTGACTTCACCCGCCCGAAAACAATCGATCATCTCACGGAAATGCTGTCGATGTCATATACGCCGTACATTCCAATAGGCTCACTCAGAAGCGTCCCTTTGCGGTTGTATCCTATTACGTATATGCTTCGCAACGATCGAGCGACCGACTATAATGTGGCTCCAGAAGATCAGCTTCTCCCGGAAGTTATGCTAGGTCTAAAATTTGACTTTTCGTCCGCTACCGATACTTCTGATCAAGAAGGGGCCGAGTCTGAGAAGGAAAATGCTAGATCTGGACAACGTTCAACCAACCTTCCACCCACGCCGCCACTTACTCCGCTGGACAGTCCGCCTCGAACCTCTCCCAGCGACGGGTTTGTCTTCTATCAACTCGGTAGGCTCGAATACTACCCTTCTACCACTGCCGATCTGGAGCAAGAAGAGCTTATTAGCGAAGATTGGGTGGACTCCGGATTTGTTGTCGTCATTCAGGTACTATCAAACGGCATGAAGGGTGGCATTTACCTTATTCACAATCACAACAAAATCTGCGACTGTGGTGACCGACACAATAAGAGCGGTGACACTTTGGGAGGTGTTCTCCCCACCAAATATGATTTTCTCTCTGAAAGCGATTCTGAATATGACAACGACGAGGAGGATGAATTACTGGATACCAGGATTTACGGAGCGTTTATTGCTGCTAAGTTTGAGGATCTGGTTCACGGCAAGGAGCTTCAAGTAAAGCCGTTCACGCGAAAGATCAAGGAATTTACTAGGGTAGTCAAGACTTCAAACGGGGTATATACCAGGCAGGGTGACAAGCATCGCGCGCAATCCACGGCTCGAAACTCGAATGCTACCTCAGTTCTGTAGTTGCCCACTACCCACGAATTCTAGGTCAAGGGCGTACGAGGGACGAACATAGCAATTTTTATGTTGAGGAGGATGCTGTACTTGCAGAGGTAGACCGGAATATTTCCGAGGTTTGCCGTTTTGATTCTCTATCTAGATACCCTTGGAATGACGGATGCGATTGAGGACGGTGCCATAAGGATGAGGTATAATTCATGACTTTGATGCGAAATTTGTCTGTCTTTGATTAAAAGAAAGTCCATCCTCCATTGCTTATCACGTCTATGTAACCCCCCCTCCCCGCTCCCACTAAAAACATCCTACACGACCAACCACTATACATTATATTGTAAAACCTCCCTTCTTCTCCCTCTTCTCCCTCTTCTCCCGTCCTAACTCCTTTCCTCTCCTCTCCTCTCATTTCTTATATCCTGGGATCTACTTAATAAACCCCTCTTAATCAACCCCTTATACGTATAGGTCTCCAGAAGCTGTTCAGTGATCTATAGAGCGTCACCAGCGATCTATTTGGCACTTCCTGTAGCCACTCGTCTGTGATAGGATCCGGGGCGATTTGAGGGATACGGGATTTCTCCTTGGGAAAGAGTTGGACATGCTTGAATTCAGAGGTATCGACTACCATTGTTTGTCCAAAAGAAGAAGGGGGTGAATATGAGAGGTAGGGGGTAAGATGGGCTGATACCAAGTGTGTGGGCTGCTCGGTTGACATTGGAACACCAGCGCGCGTTGATTCCATCTATATACACTAATATTTGACCGCACGTGAGGCAATCAAACGCACTTCCATTTCTCATAGCGCCTATGGTACATCTTCGTTTGTCTCGAGAATCAGCAGGATTCGTACAACCCCTATCCCATCGTACCTTTCTCTAGCCATATTACGGCTTTTCCGGTACATTAAACTAGAAGAAGCACCTCTGTCAAGCAGTTATTTTACAAAGGGTGATATCAGTAACAATAAAGTGGCAAGTAACAGAAGTGACAAGATGTGCGGGACCATGAGTACCAGATTTCAACGTTTGATGTTTTTCACTGATACATTGATGCATGATACGGACGAGTAAAATCATAGGACGGCCTAACAGGATAGATTCATATCTCGATTTCTATATACTGACTAACAAGTGGTTTGATTGGTAAGTTGGGACCTAGGTGATTGAAAGTTCATGCCAGTCATGGCGTTTTCCCCAGCAGTTGGCCAGTGCTGCACCGCCCATCGTGCACAGCCCTTGTAATGGAATCATCACGTGTATGTTTTCATGAGCTTGTGGCCAATGATATCTGTAAATCTATAGCCATGCAAACGCACAACCCAGAGACAAGATCAGGCAACGAACGTGCTTAGTCACGCCGGAGCGGTTAGTATACTGTATAAGACATCACTGTCCGCTACTTGTCAACCATCAATCGCCTTCTCTTGGTCCCGCAATCACCACGGAAATATCAACCCCGCAGCCTACTCCCTTGGACCATAGCCACCACCGACCTGATCAGGAATTATCTCGGAAAACAGCAATTTCTACTGAAACAACTCACCGCCGCATGACGACCTGTAGCATGGAAGAGCTGGAAGAGCATTACCATGATATTCTCAAGACATATGATGACAACAGAAAGGCGAGGAGCAAAGCCCTAGGTGCGCTCTTCGTTACTACAAAGCGCGCTGCTGAGTGTTTTGATTGGTACGACGACAAGAGGCAGTCGGAGCAATCCGCACGAGAGCCAGCTATCCCTACCGATGATGAGTTCTTCTCAGCCATCAAGAATACCAACTTCTCCCGCTTTGATGAAATTGCGCTCCTCACGGAATTCCTTGCTCTTCCCTATGCGCCATACGTCCCAGTTGGCATTATCGACGGCATCCAATACCGGCTGAATCCTACTCCCCATACACTACGGAACGATATATCGACCTCGTACAGCATACCTAAGGGATACCAACTTCTACCAGAAGTATTCCTCGGTGTAAATTTCGAAATGGGGAATGCGACTGCTGTCGACCTCTCCGACCAGGATGGTTACAACTCCGACAAGGAAAACATGCCACCTCGGCAGCCACACAACTTTGACTCCATTCTACCAATCACCCCTCCATTGACGCCACTACATAATGGGGCTACGATTAATGGGGGTTTCGTCTTCTACCAACTAGGAAATCTTGAATTCTACCCTTCAAATGATAGCAATCCGAACCCGGAGGATCTCGTGAGCAGGGATTGGATAGATACGAATTTTGTTATTGTCATCAAGCTACTATCGGACGGAACTCAGAACGGTGTCTACATCATGTACAACGACAATGTGATATGCGACTGTGGCGAGCGACATAATGAGGGGCGTCCCAAGGCGGGAGGTTTTCTTTCGTCAAAGTCCGACTATGTCAGCGACGACGACAGCGACGACGACAGCGATGGGGATGAAGTCGAGCAAGAAGTCAACTTACCTATATTTTGCGCTGCAATTGCTGCTAGATTTGAAGATCTAGCGCATGGCAAAGAGCTTCACGTGAATCCCCTAATCGCGCAGACTACGGAATTCAGCAGGGTGATGAGGACTCCAGATGGCAAGTTCATCGCGCAAGGGAACTAGAGACGATATAAGTTGTAAAGTCTCAAGGCGCCTGAGGTCTAGTTTTACTCTAGACATAAAAATATGAAATTTCAGGTCAAGGATGAGGAGCCGTGCCAAAAGGATCCATGTATGAAGCAAAGGACCCATATGTCTTTAGCGAAAAGTGGACAGCACTTTGGAAATTGATTCGTCATTTCAACTTCATGTATGCGATGGATAGGGACGAGAGGTGATCCATGACTTTGACGTGACCTTTAGACATGTCCATGTAAAAATTACAATACAATGACAACTGAAACATTCCACACCTATGCCCTAAAGTGATGAGTGGTTCTACCGTTTGGATTTAGATGTGCTGCGCACTGAATTCAGATAGCAAAATTAGTAGCCCTGGTGCACCGAACTTTGAAGTTTAGTGGAAAATCTCGAGATCGTATTACTAAATATCTATGCTACGGAAATACATATAAAGAGGTGATTATCGACTAGTAAGACACACTCTTGAATCTATGATTAGACAACGAACACAGTAACGCTAAATGGAAAGGACCGCTCGCGGTCCAAGAGATGTTCCATAACGATTGATCAGATAAGCCTTCAAACCTCCTGCTTCTCACCCTCAGAACTTTCAGTCTTGAGCTCACTATCCACCTTCTTCTCCTCACCCCACTCTTTCTTCTTTCTCACATCTACCCACCCCATCCCGAAACTCATAAGGAACATCAAGCCCGAAAATCCTGTCGCCAGCAACCAAATGTTGCTCAAAGACTCGCTGTATGCCTTCAGCACACCATCCGTTTCGCCGCGATAGTTTTCAAGCAATTTATTTATCGCGCTTGCGCTGGCTCCGGCATCCAATGCCTGCTGTAGTGATACGGATGGTGCGTATTTCGGTAGCGTGCTTTTCAGAGACTGGTTGAAAATTGTGTTGGCGACGACGATGAAGACGGAGCCTGAGAGGCTTTGCGCGAAGATCAGGAAGGCGAGCGAGGTGGGGATGAGTTTGGGCGGGACCGCGTTTTGGGCTGCGACGAGGGGCTGTATAGTATTTCGTTAGATAATGTATATGTGAAGGTAATGAGTGTGTGGCTTGCTTACCACTTGCATAGCGGCTCCTCTGCCACTGCCCGAGAGGAACAAGTAGCCGGCCCAAGCCGCTGTAGAGGTCGAAGCGTCCATCATCGACATTAATCCGTAACCTATTGCTCCAAGAACACCGCCCAGCGTTCCCCATGGGAGGTAATATCCAAGCTTTGAGATGGCTGCACCGCCGACAACAGCAAGCAGCATTTGGCTGAGGATACTGGGAAGCGTGTTCACGCCGCTTGCGGTTGGACCAACACCTTTAACAGCTTGGAAATATACCGGCATCCAAAGACTGGTGGTATTTGTCAAAATCGATATAGACATCTGATACACTGCAGTAGTGATTAGGACGCGACCCTTCAATATCTGTTTAGGGATCAACGCGTCTTCTCCCGTCCTTGCTTCCCAAATAATGAATAAGACCAAGAGTACGCCTGAGCCCACAAGAAGACCAATGACCGTAGCGCTGTCCCATGGATGGTCCACACCACCAAATTGCAATGCTAGGAGCAACATTACACAGCATGGTGCGAAGAGGGCGAAGCCCGGGAGGTCGAGCAAGGGGATCATTTTTCGGAAGAGGGCGACAGTATAGCGAGTTTTGGAGTTGGGATCGTTGATGTTGACGACGAGGATAACGACGGCAGCGATACCGCCGACAGGAAGGTTGATGTAGAAACCTGCAGGTATCAATATCCCAGATTCTTCGCGTATGTCAAGGGAGGGGGGTGGAGGGTTTATTGTTGGCTTAGTACTTACACCATCTCCATGTCGCGTGTTCAGTCAAGGCTCCTCCGAGGAGTGGTCCTGAGATGAGACCCAATTGCGCAACTGTTGAAGTTATCAGCACTGGCTGCCATGGGGTCTCCGCAAAGATATGGACTTGTCTTACATCCTAGTACAATCCCAGTGTAAACTTTAAATTATGTCAGTCCATATTTTTAGTGTTTATTCCTCATGTGAACTCACGAGGTCGTTTGTCTAATGATGATGCACGCCCGATGAGTGTTATACATCCATTCATCAATCCAGCACCACCTACGCCGGCAATCGATCTGCCCCCGATGAGCATTGCAGAGCTTGTGGCAACACCGCATATCAAGGAGCCAAGCTCGAATATGAATAAATGGGCGAGAAAGACGTCCTTGTTCCGCATGTAGGTGTAGAATTTCCCGGAAAGAGGTTGGAATGCAGCACTTTCAATTGATGCATTAGCAAGTAATGGTAGCCGAATGCGTAGTGTGAATGAGGGTGTCGGGCATACCAGGTTAGCAGATAAGCTCCACTATACCACCCTACATCCTTCAACGAGTGGAATTGTGCGGTTATTTGTGGAATAGCCTACCAAGAGTTAGAACATTTTCATCTGGGTGTTGTCTTCAATACGTTGACTCACAGTAGACACAATGGAGATATCAAGCAAGAATAAAAATGCAACAATGGTGACACTGGCTAGAAGGAGCACCATCTTGATACCAGTAAGATACTGTTCCTCGCTAGGCGTTTGCGCAGCGTCATCTTTTGTAGAAGGTTCCACCTGTTTGTCTTTTACAGTTTCATCGATTGCATTTGTCGTCATGGTGGGCTCAATTTGACAAAAACAGACTGGATCGTTGCTATTCTCCCCTGAGGCAGACCCGGAGAATCAGTGAGCGATTTGATACAAAAACAGAAGTATGAGAGCGGCTGCCTGATAAAGGAACGAAAAATGTTGAGATAAATTTTCTTCTGACATTATTTAAAAGAAGTAGAGAGTAATCAGGCACCCACATTAAGATCCGTATTTCGCGTTGGGGCATTTGAAAGCCGGTGGTTATTGAAACCCGCTCAATGCTGACCAATGAAAGGCCGTCTGACGCGGAACGGCATCCGGGATTCAGCGAATCCCGCTCTCTGAAAGCCGATATAACATACCACTCCTCCTTTTTCCTACTCTGCGTAATGCAACTACGGAATTCATCTGTGCAAAACCGCAGAATACATCATGATCCCACACACTAGTGGACCAAAATCTTCGGCGGCGTATGGTCACGCATGTTCGAACTGTGTCAAGGCCAAGTGCAAATGCGTTCCTCGCGACGATGGAAACAGTTGTGAGCGGTAAGCACACGTGAATGTCATCCGTTCGATCGTTCGATCTAAGAAAAAAGGGCTAGCTTGAAAAAAAATGGGAAATATATTGCCTTGTTCTTACACTGACATGTTTTCAGTTGTCACCGGCTTGTAAAAGAGTGTCATCCCTCGACTTCTGTTCGGAAGCGAGCTGCAAAGCGGCCCAATCCATGCGCATCCAAAACTTCTAAACTCGAAGACAAGCTTGACAATTTGGTGTCGTTACTTCAAGCTCAACATAACCCTAATTCTAATCGTACAACTCCCTCGCCCGCGTTCAATCAGCTAGGCCAGTTTACTACCGAACTACCTTCACGCCTGGGTAAATTATCGGGTCCATCCGACGAGTAGGTAGTATTTCTCTATGTAGTCTCAGAGGCTAACGCGTCACAAGTCAAAAGGATAGCTCTAACACATATTTGCCTTCACCTTCAGCCACCTCTCCACCATCATCATGCCAATCACGGCAGTTTGATGCCGGTCAAGTCATCGATCTCTTCACCAAAAATTTCTTGGTGCATTTTCCTTTCCTGCACATACCAAAGGAACAGCCCATTGATAAGTTTATACGAGAGCGGCCTATGACCTTTGAAGCCATTTCGGTGTTATGTGAGTTTTCAGGCGAGCGACAAAAAGCTCGAGCGAAATCGCTACGAGAGCAGATTGCGCTGCGAGTTATAGCTAGGAGTGAAAGGGGTATCGATCTTCTGCTTGCAACACTTGCATGTACGATATGGTATGAGCCATTCTATGGATCTCCCGGTGCTCTTCTTCATATCGATTGAGCATATTTTGACTGAAAAGCAAACAGGCAAGTATTCTTCACCAGCGCAAGACCAGACACCGGGATGTGGTCTAGTATATGTGGAGCGTTGATCAAAGATATGCGGCTGGTAAAGAATAACGTGCCTGTATGTGGCAGTATCCAATTTACGTGAGGAGGAAATTGATAGAGCTAACATTCACTCTAGTTCTGTATCTCCAAAGTCCCTCCGCTCTATGATATGCCAGAATCGAAAGAAGCATCGAGTGATGAAGAAAGAAGGGCGATTATTGCGTGTTACATAATCAATGCGATGTACCTGACTTCCTCATCCCGTCGCATAATGCTTAGCTTCTGACGGACTCTAGTGTGTCTGCATATATAAAACCCGAACCTTTGCCATGGTAAGTTACTCATGATCAACCCCTTCGGCGAGGTTTTAGTTTTAAATTTTCAACCCATGAAATGGTTTTATCTGCATTGGTCATGTTCGTTCAAACCCGTTAATACACTGTTGTGTTAGGTCTCCATACGTGGAAGAAATCTGCCGAGCGTTGATGCTCAATCAGGAAATCTCGGGAGACAGGATATTGATAGCTCTTGTTCGCGTGTACAAGATTTCAATAGAAGCCTCCAAAGTGATCAAGAGCACGTCTGAAGCACCTCACGAAGTGTCAGCCGCTCTCATGCAAGTGAAGCTTTTGCGCACAATGCTGGAGCAAGCTGAGAATGAGTTGGGTCAGGATGAACGGCAGAGCAGTGAGTGATGTTCCAATTTTAACATTTTCATATCTGACGGCAGATCGTTTAGGAGCCGTCCAAACCAGCCTTCATAGTGAGTGCACCATTTAAGATTCAAGTTCGCAAGAGATAGTGCGCCATGAGCTGAAATATTTCTCCCTCCATTTAAATTTATCACACACTAACAATGCTTCAGCTACTTCGACTCTTGTCCACGAGGCCATAGTCATTATTGCATCCACATTTAATAATACAACACCTATGCCCGATCCTAGCATCAACCTTCAATGCATCACCTACCTCAGTGCCTGCCTTCACAGCTGTAAATCAGCTCTTGAAAGCTTCACAGGCATGAGATTTGGCAATGTGAACCTCTCCATGGTCTTTGCATGGATGCACGCTTTGCAAATTCTCTTCAAGCTCTCCGTACTGGACTATCCGAACTGGGACCGAAGTGTGTCGCGTGCAACAGCCGATCCCGTCCACTACATTTCCCGCAGCTTGGTCATGATGCAAGCCGCTCACGAGGAGTTAAGAGAGCTGGGTGGGTCAAGCGAAACCACCTTCTCAAAGGCACCCGAAATCATGAAGGCGAAGATTGGAGTCTGGAAAGAGCAGTTAGACCATTATGATGCGATGGCAGCAGCGACAACATCGATGCCAATCTCAACATCATCTTCATCGATCCCAGCAATGGAGGGAGGTCTCGGGCAATCCTCGTTTGACAGCGGGAACTTGGCAATGGGGTTCGATTTTATGGACACATCGTGGCTGACTTTTTCAGACGAGATGTTTTTCCCAAATATATTCGCGTAGCAACCTGATGACGCAGAGAGGGAAGGAAGGGGGCAGGGGATCGCATAAAAATCAATGACCGTCGAGGGAATGTCTCCCGAAATTGATGCGTCGATCACTCAAGAATCCGATCTTTCCACAAGGCCCCCCGTTTCCCAAACTGCCGTTCCGTTCCCACTTTTGAGCGGTTCGCGCGCTAATGATGATATGCATTTCTTTTGGTGCTATGTCCGTATTTGGGTCTTCAGGACGAGCGTTACAGTGCAGCCATCTAATCGGGATTCTAACCCATGGGGATATGTTATTGGATGTGCCCAAAGAGGGTACTAGTCTACGTCCTCTGCGCCTGCGCTAATTACTGAATTAGCTATGTACAATACATCTCAACTTTGGGAGTGAGGTTGTCTGAACAAATTGATGTCTTTTCTTTTCTGGTCTACGCTGTGCCCAACTACAAACGCCCAACAGATCTCAACACCTTCATGCACATTGCACATGAACCCACTCTAGCTTACGTCACCTTACTCGAGACACCAAATATCGGTGTGACAGTGGCTGATGCGGCGTATCATTCGCTCGCTGCTTACTAAATCTATCAGCTAGCCAGCACTGTCTGACTAATATAAAAAAAAGGCCCAAAGTAAACCACTGGGGAAGTTTCCTTTACTGATTCATTGCGTGTGTCCATCACGCTGGTAATTCGATTACTACATAAATAGGTATGGCGACGACTATCATCCACTTTCAAAATCACTGATGCGAGAATCGCACTCCAACAACCATCGTATTCGCGCCGAGGAACCCTGATCCCCGTCTACCAACATCACATTAATGATTAGCGGACGGACCGGCTGACGTTGGCTTACTTACTTTTGCAGCGGCTACGGGTTCCCACGTGTGTGTTATACCACTACGGAGTCAGATATAAACTAGCATCATTACTCAGAGTCATCCGTCTTTGGATTTTAGGATGATTGCGTGTGCTGTTTCTTTTTCGCTTAACTATCAGGTAGGATCCTGTAGGCGCCAATGTTTTTCAAAGGGAACCAGGTTTTCGGTGACCTGATGTGCACCGAGGTTTGCGTGTACTGATATCTCCCCCTCGCGTTCAGTTTTCCATGCTCAACGGCTCGCGAATACTTGCCAGCTGGATCATTAAGGGGCATGGTGCATGGCTGCAACCCGCATGTGCATACACTTGGCAAGTCGTGACAAACGTGTTTAAACAGCATGATCCTTGCATGTCGTTCGCGAAAAGCAAATTTAAAAAAAGAAGGTTCGGTGATAAAGAGTGGAAAACTGCCGTGATATTATGTGGAGATACCAAAAACAACATAAACTACCTCGTAGCCACGAAGAAAAAGCATCTATCTACCCCACTTTTTCGGCGCCTTGACTGCAATCTCGATCCGATTCTGCGGTATCTGGCTCCCTGTAAACGGATCGTTGTAGTCCATCTTCCCGGTTGCAAGGCGGGTCAAACCCTCAGTGCTCGCATTGCTCTTAAGCGATTGCGGACGGCCCATCTCGAACTGATTGGTGTCGTCGAGGCGCGAGTGCGTCGTGACATGAATTTCTTGTGTGACGAAGATTTGCGGCATCGAGGCGATAATGACGGGCCAGAAAATAGGAATCGAGGCTGTGATGATGGCGAAGTCGACTTCGAGCGAGGAGAAGATGAGGGCTTGCGGGAACCACCACGGGAAATCGAAGCTGATCATATCCTTTTCGTCATGGCGCGCGATGGACCAAAGGCGGAGGATAGCCATGAGAACGACGCTGTGTGGATATTGTTAGTTTGAGCTCTCGATTCGCTAGATAGGGGATGTGGAAAGTATTGTGAACTTACAGTGAGCCTAACGCAAACAACGCTGTCAGCGCGGTGATTTCCCTTCGGCCAATTCCAGGCCTGAAGTAAACCGACATCGGAATGGCGAAGATGATCACATCGAGTCCCATATTGCTTGCCGCGAACCCATACAGCGCCATTCTAGCGGAGTCAAGATTGCCGTAACCAAGCCCCCAGCACTTGGGGGGAGGAGTTATCAGACGATTCCAGAAACCGTGCACGGGGAAGCACGGGAACCAGCCTTGCACAAAGGCAATGGCGGTCCATACAACGACGAGAACCATGCTGATGTGGCAGACCCACCGCGTTGGGCCTTTTTTGAAGATGCGGTAGTATTGAAAAAGGAGCGACATTTTGACCAGGCCCGTGCAATTGAAGTAACTCGCGTTGTGGATGTAGAGCCATTTCATGCAAGGACCCAGGTTCTGCGGGTTCAATAGGAAAATGTCTCTGAAGTGGGTTCCGAGTCCGAAATTTAGACCTGATTCGTGCGATTGTTAGTTGATTTTTCGCATTCGTGTAGGGGGGATTTGGGAGTAAACTTACTGCAGAGCAGGGAAATCAAAGCGGCAAGGTTGAACAAGGCTGCGAAAATGATAATATAGTCGTCAATCCCCGGCTCGCGGACGACCTTGAATCGTGTGTATAAACGAAAGGATACTGCGATCCATGATATAACCTGATAATGTTTGGTCGGTCATTCTTGTCTGAGTAGATTCCACGCCTGGTGTATGCTTACATGGAACGGTATTGTAGCTCCGTAGAGGGTTTGAGCTTTGTTTGCTAGAGGTATCACTTCGTTCGGGTTGGGTGGTATTGTGATCAAAGAAATAATGGTAGTGCTCATAGCATCCCCCATGGTGGAGGCTTTTCAAAGATGTCGCCTGGTTCGTATAATTGTCTCGCTTTAAAATTTTGATGACGTTTCAATAGGGTGGATACCCGGTAGAATGAACTGTATCCTCGAAACCAGCGAAGTCGAAACGAATGGAAGCGAACACGAAGCACGCATGAACCTAGAAGTTGAAGATCGAAAATGAGCGGAGAAATGTTCGGTAAGGAAGTGGCCCGGTCGTTAATACATAAGGAAATCCTGGCGGACGTTTGCTTTTCCTCCTACTATAGTCGGAAAGATTCGTGCTGGGTTTGCAGGGCTACGGATGGATTTTGAGAACGGGAGGCGAAACGATGGCTTTCCAAACTAGAGGGATCCTTACCCACAAGTATGATAAGCGAATTGAACCCGTTCAAATCACTTGTCGAATCAGGCTGAGTCCCATACACCATCCCCGCGCCAAGCTGTCATCTTCATTCTCTCATTTGGTAAATGCAGTAATATATGAGTGGAGCATGGGTAGTCTGTGCCCCTTGCACCAATCTTATGGGCTATAGCGTATGTTGATCAGTCCGAACCTGATGCCTTCCTGTATGGTAGTCAGGCTGAATGATGCTGACGCACTTCACACCCAAAAGGGATGCGTGCGCTGCAGGTCTCACGGTAAACACGAGATTTGAAAGCGACTATCGGGGCTCTTTCCTGCAGCCCCGGTTTGATGAATTTGAACGTTTTGTTTTTCCCACGTGTCGGCCCCGTAATTGGCACCACAGCACCGTACAGCAGTTCAGCCAGCTTACAGTTCGGAACGGAGTACGAGTTGATAGGGTGTCGGGCTTCGCTCACCGATTATTAGTCTGGGGCCAAGTACACTTTTGTGGAACAGCAGTTGCCACATGGAATACACGTGTAAATTAGGTAGTCTGTGCTATAGGCGACAACTACAATTAGCAGTGGTATTCGACATGCCACAGTATGTATACTAAGAAACCAAGAGTATGTTCAGTGCAACAGTTCCTCGGAGAGTCCGGACTCTCTAGCCTGGATGTAGAAGGACACTGATGTGATGTGGCACAGCCTGATGATCCCGAATCCGAAGGAACGAGGCGAGGTAGGGTGCATTGTGTTGGGTAATTGGAGACTCGCATCTGATTGGCTGCGTACTCACAAGGGAGGGCACAGGGCTCTCCAGTAGGAGGTACTGAGCTGCCCTTTTCTGTATAGTCATCTCGAATGTAGGACCCAAATGTAGATTTGGTTATGCTCTACGGAAAACCGCTCTCTACGCGTACGCCGTACGCGAACGGCTCTCGCAAGGCTATTTTAGCTTTGCTGGCCCCGGCCAAATGGTGACAGTTCGTGTGCGCTAACAGGTCGAATTTGAAAGGTACAACAACGGAAGAATATAGATAACGCGGGATATAGGCTTGAAAACCCATCTAGCATCGGTGTTTAGACATGGGAAACAATTTCCGATTGGATATCATAACAAAATACGGGTACAAAATTTGTGCTGTCCAACAGTTCATTACCGACCACTTATAGGTATTGCCGAGTCCAATACTCATTGGAGACTAGCCTTCCGCGGCCACAATCTCCCTACTGTAACTCAAGTAGTCTTTTCCTCCACTCCATCTCCATCAGTCATACTGCCCAACTCATTTTCACTCTGGGAAATTACTCTGCGAAAACCCAGACGACAGAGAGAAGGACGCAGCAGAAGATGACACTGAAGATGACCCTCCAATCAGCGTCGATGCCCACGGGGAGACCCTCAGTCGTAAATTGTGCGACGATTCCCTTTGTAAAGTTGTTGGCGGCCTCAGTGATTGCAACAGTAGTCAAGTTGCCGCACTGGTTGTTCAAAGCGACGTCTGCGGTGAGCGCGGGGAGTTTGGCTTGAGCTGCGTTGAGCATGTTTGCGGTGGTGATGGTACCGACGGGAGCCTTCATCATGTATGCGGCGCGGTACGAGCTGTTCTTGCTGATGACCGACATGTTGGCTATGATGGAGTAGTCGACGCATGGATCTACACCGCCCGTAGTAGCTCCAGTTGTTGCCTGACGCGCAACGAGTCCATCTATCGGGAATTTGTCTGCCGCAGCCGCGATAGCGATCTGGAAGATGGCGAAAATTGCGAGGAGGTTGGCAAGGAGCTGCATCGTGGCGATTGATGGGGTTGGTGTACTAAGCGTCAAGCTTCAGTATGAACGTAAAGAGTGTATGTATTAAAGAGGGAGTGGACCAGCACTAAAGAAGAGAATTGGTGAGAAGAGGATGAGATACCTAAGGAACTAGGTTGGAGCTGCAGTGAACGAGTGGTTGGCAAAAAAAATCAGGCCACGCGCCAGGGCAAAGGCATTTATCAAGCTACGATCCCGCATCACACGGTTGGGAGTTCTGACAGGTCTGAGACGTTGCGTGCTAGATCTCCAAATCCCGGACGTGCCACGTCTCATGCATCTTAACTGGTCTGCTAAGCGCCCACGCTTCTCTAGACTTGTCACGTTCGCATCGCCACCTTTTGGTTCCAGTCTCCACAACGTCAACAACTGCTGTAGCTGGAGCTTTTAGGTTTACTTTCAGCACCCAGCTGAATAGCATCACCTCGCGCGACACCATAATTTATTTTATATCTTTCCTTCAGATTCTTTATGATAGGAAGGAGACGGATATTTTCCATCGCAGCCGGATGCTGAGGTTCCGGGCCCCTTAGTTTCAGCCTCAGGATAAGCGAACAATGTCATACAGTCCTCCCGTACCCGTGACTTCGGATCCTGTTTTGTACACAAGGCCTGAACTATTGTCTCATCCAAAGATTGCAAAGTTCATAACTATCAGCGGGAAGTCCGCTGATGATCGTGCGATGCGCACCTGGGAACATTCGATGTTGTTTTACCAAGCCACACTCAAAGTCAGGGTGAAATACCTGACATTTCTGGATTATTCTTTCCTGCATTACGCCCTTGGCTTCTTATCCTAATCGATATTTCAATATATCGCTTCGTGGCTGTGTTAGTCAGTGTGCATAGAGAACGTCTTCGCGAAAGGGGTCATCTTTATTTACCAACACCACTAACGTTATCGTGCGACATTTGGAGATTTCTTCAAGAGAACTCCAGTTCATCATTAGTGGGTATCGCTAGCGTGAAATTCGGGCAGATGAAGGCAGAACGCTAGCGTATATTTCCTGTCGTGTACGTTACTTACAGCTGTAGTGAATGCCATGAACCCTCCCGGCAGCAACTATGACTCAGCTGTCAAACGGCGCCGGTATGTCACAGTATCAGATCACATATCGCCAAGTTGTTCACAATACGATCGCGATAACTGGAATGCGCGCTTCAATGAGTCCAGCTCATCCAAGGTCCTCTGCATTCCACTTCACTTCGAAAGAGCGTCGCTCACATTGCATAATTCTACTCTGATAATCAGTATCTACATTATCAAACCGAAATATCCATCGACCCAACTTACTATCAGAATGGAGACATTTGTATCTTCCAATTATCAACAGTCGTTCTGGGATGCCTCGTTTTCACCGGAGGCTGCCTACAAAGGTATGATCAATTGATTTCTCAAAGAACATGGCCTACAATTCGTCGCTAGATTCATACAACAGTTTCCGGCGCATTTGTTTCCATTTACAAATGTGTCTTGGTTGGTATCATGACTGTTGTCGAATGGCCACAGACTGGATAGAATCTTTGGCAGACGGGAGTCACATTTTTTTCGGAGAGAACTGTGACATTGGGCATCACAGTCCCTTCAAATGAATTTCGATATGGAGAAGAGCTCAGTTAATTCAAGTAATCCAGTAGAAAATGACCAAAATTCACAGCACATCCGATGCTACTATAAGATTCCGTGGTTGAGCCTCCTCTTCATCTTTCCCCATACCACTATCGTCTACTCTGTCATCTCAAAACAAAACATCGCGACTGCATTTTGCTCACCCCGTTTTTAAAGATGGTCGAAGTCAACAACCCAGGTGGCTCTTCAAATATGCATAGCCAAAGTGATGCTAAACCCCGAGGTATGTCTTCAAACGCGTCCCCAATTGAAGATATTGATCTCACAATAGAATGCCAACATCTTCCTCTCGCTGCGCAGTCTTTGACCAACCAGCAAGGCGATCACCGCGCAACTTCCTTTCCTCACATTGTCCCAATAATACCCGAGGGAATGGGTTGCATATATCACCAGTACCCCCAGGATCGCGCTTTCCCAATGAAGACATTGCCAGGATCAGCCCACCAACTTTATTTCAATCGCGCACACTTACCTAGCTGCCGGAAACATGAAACAATACCATTTCCTTGTAGCCTTCCAACTCCAACTTCCCCAGAGTTCAATGTAACCCATCACGCGGAAGCCAAGAAATCACACCAAAGTTCAACATCAGCGAGTACGCCCTATCCAAGCTACCAAAATCGAGCCCCTCGAGACGAAGACGGCAGACTTGAAGAAGAAAGACCAGAAACATCCACCACCAACACGATATACGCCCCTCCACCCCCCACCAGCCCACAACAATTCACCCAAAATCGGTGGCACCAAGCCCAACACTACCGCTTCCAAGTCCATGAACCACCCCAAATCGACCCAACAACCGACAACACCCTCAACAGCGTCTCCCAAAACGCAGAGTACTGGGTAACTCAACTCACGCACGCCCTCACTAACACACAATCCGTAAAAGACACACCGAGCTCGCACGCACTGCGCATGTTCCTACCCAACTGCTACGACCCGCTCCTCATCGAAGCCACTGCCCGCCAAATCTTCACTTTCCTCCTCGACAGATGCACGCACGGCTTTCGCGGCCCGGCTTCTTTCAACAAAGCGCTGAAACCCGTGCGCGACCTTGAAGCCGATCGGTTTGCGACCTGTGAAGAGCGCCTCAGGAACGTGATTGGGGTGCTGAGGCTTAATAAGAGGGTTTGTAAGGATGTGTTATATGAAGATTGGAAAATCCGCTTGTTGGTTAATCATCCTTTAGGGTATGACAAGGATAAGGATTGTCAGAAGGGGAGTAACGATCAGAGGCGGAAGAGGTTGAAGGAAGAGAGGGAAAAGTTGGAAGGGGCACAGATGGAATTGGAGGCGATAAAGATGACGGTGGAAGGCGGGAAGAGGAAAAGGGTGGAGGATGAGGAGGATGAGGAGGATGATGAGACTAACGAGTAATCGTAGGGAGGCTCTCGGTTGTTCTCGCTTTTTCTTTTCTCACTATGCATGATGTTCGTTATCGCGTCGTATCGTATCGCATCGTTTTTCTGCGTCAGTTTCACAAGCGTGTAAATATACACTGCACCCCTTACATAAAAGCCTAAAAGCAAGCAAAAGCTGCTCGATTTTCAAGGCAAATAAAAGCCTGTAATGAAGGTGATCGTGTACACTCAACCCAAGGGTTCTGCTTTGAAACTTACTCCTTCAGTCTTCGTATTTATATCCACAGCTAGTTTCAGCTCCATTCCCCACAATTACTACTATTAAAAGTTCAGCTGCTCCGCTCGCTGTTTAGTGCTTCAGGCCCCGGACTACATATCGCAAAAACGAACCCAACGCTGAACTACATGCGCCGACCAACGTAATGTCGCAAATCATATCGAAAGGGGGCAGTAAAGCAATCGTACATCGAAAAATGAACCGCTCCCTTGTTTCGATGAACATAAAAGGGATATTTGTAGTCAGCCAGCTGGTGGCCCTCAGTAGCAGATTCAGAAGCGACACTCTGCGGAACTGGACACAATATTTGCTACAATTCCATGACGACAGCTGTGTTGTGAAATGTCGGCTTTCAGGTCTGCGATCCATGATGTACAGTTTTGCTGGAGATTCTGCAACGCCAATATATGACAAAACTCGGCATATTTGTCCTTTAGAGTCACCGAGGTGACGCGAAGCCGTTCTTTTATCGCATGGTCTGGCTCTTTCCAGCATCCTCATATTTGGGTTGAACTCATCGACTCGGGTTGAATTAATCTAGATCTTGATCAAGAAGTGGCTCTTCATTGATAGAGACACGCTGGTAGCGATATTATTGGAATTTTCTCTTCTTCAGCTGGGTAGAAGGAACAAGGCTGCGACATGTTAACTATCTACCTTCAAAATCTCCGGTAAAACCGATTAGGAAAAGGTATCGTGAACCGCGTGGCGCTTGATAATGTCACACACAAGCGCCTTTCAACCTATTTGAAGTGGCCACCTATGGCCGATGTCATCTTTCCACAGATGCTCAGGGTTCGTGCTTGTAGTCACATACTCTGGGATGCCTCTTTTGGTTGATATCGAGTGCTGTTCAGAACATGGACGAGGCCTAGGGAACCTTAGGTCCTCCTTTGGTAGACTGGGGGATACATCCGGTGCTATTCATCACCGAACATCAAAAACTGCAGAATAATGGCCACCGGAAAGTCGTCTAAAAGATGGAAACGCTGACGTCCCCTGCTGGCATTCACTCCCATCGGCGGCGACCTTTTACATGTGTCCGACTGTGTCGCATATTGGGCGGGAATGATAAGAAAAATAAGTACATGAAACCCTACATTTATGGAAGTCACGTCGTTCCGGGTGGGACGTGTGCAACCATGTTATAAAAAGTTCGCTACATAGACAGGCCCGCTTGGCGTTGGAGGTAAGCAAAAGCGGCTAACCGAGTGAAGTTATGCGATCGCTCTGAGTTGTCGGCATGTAAGATTTTTTCTACATACAGTGCATTCACCCGAAATTGGGCAACTGGTACGGATAGTGGCCTGGGTGTATATTGTTATCGCCATCGGTGAAGTTTAAAAGAGCTCATGTATATGGCATGTCCCCCATGTTATATTGTCGAGTTCTTATTCGATCATTCCCACAAGCCAAAGATAACAAATATCACACCTGTTGCCTAAAACCAGGCAAACTATAACACCAAAAAGCCCAAGTTTGCCTGCATACGTATTGGTGAAGCGTGGTAACCCCAATTATTTCTGTGTCACGACTAAAATTGCGGGGCAGAGTCGTACGTGCGACCGGGCATATTGGTGGAATGTGGCAGCGAACGTGTAGAACCATACTGGGCGCTTTCTCGAAGTCTTCCTGGCGTCCTTCTGGGAGCTATGGAATACAGGTTGCTCCTTCCGGTCTTACTAACCCGATTTTGGGTGCATGTGTCTCTACTCTGTGGTGAGCGGTCACCGATTATTTGAGGGCGGTGTAATCACATGTAGACGTGGACCGGCGTATTTCGCAGGTATCTAGCATTGATTCCTATTTTGCGTTATTCTTTTTTTCTTCTTCTTTTACCTTGCATTGACAGTCGGTTCCTCTTCGTCTGCTAAATCTATATCACTGAACTTTTACCCGAAATCACTGCCTTTTGCTACGAACATGTCCGACTTACCAACTTTTGATCCACCAGAACCGCCCAAAGAACCCCCAAAAACCTCAGAATTTGAGGATCGAGTGCCTGATGGACTGCTGTCAGGCTGGAGACTGCGTTCGGTCACTCTCAGGTCAGTCGTCTCTCAATGTTCCTGAACAGTCGCTGATTCGTCGTGCGCCAGCATCTCTTTGACCTTGTTCCTTGTGAACATCGAAGTATCGATAGTTGCGACATCTCTCGTTGCTATAGTGGATGATTTGGAGGGATTCAACCGCGTAGGCTGGGTAGTCACGAGCTATCTCGTTACCTATACGAGTATGTCGCTTCCAAAACATGGCTCAAATGAAAGACAACTAAACTAATCAAAAACAAAGGCTTGATGATAATATGGGCAAAATTCAGTAATGCTCTCGGTCGCAAGACGAGCATGTTTTGCGCGGTGTTTCTCTTTGCCGCATTCTCAGGCGGATGCGGAGGCGCTCAATCCATGAACCAACTGTATAATCTTCACTATGACTCGGAGATGGTCCTATTCTAACACACCTAGGATTATCTCCCGTGCTTTCCAAGGAGTCGGTGCCGCGGGGTGTATTTCGGTAGGATTCACCATCGCATACGAAATGGTAGCGATACACGACTACCCCAAGTACGCAGCCATCATGACCTCTCTCAGTGCACTGGGTAGTCTCGTCGGCCCTCTTATTGGAGGAGCTCTCAGTGAGAATGCATCATGGCGATGGATATTCCTGATCAAGTGAGTGAACTGATCTACTTGCTACATTTTTGACACTAATCGCAACACAGTGTGCCCGCGGCCCTTTTGGTGTGCCTTCTCGTGCTGCTCAGCATTCCGAATGGATTCCCCTATCACAAACAAGACAATGTATCTGGAAATCATCAGCGCAGCTCTCAACTCACATCGCCGAAAAGTCTGGATGTTCTTGGCGCCTTTCTTCTTCTCACGGCATCTATGCTCCTGGTGACTGCTCTGCTCGAAGCAGGCGTGACGTTCGAATGGAGATCCGCACCGACGATAGTATTGTTCATCATCTCTGGACTTCTCTGGATCGCGTTCGTACTTCAGGAGTTCCGTCTTTCGAAAGTGAAGCATACAGCAACAGAACCCATTTTCCCGTGGGACTTCATTACGAATAAGGCTTGGATGGGTACACTTTTGTGAGTCGACGCGGAACCGATACCAACGGCAAACACAACTAACATGAAATCCAGACTTTCGATGCTGTCGGGGGCGCCTTATATTGTAACAATGATTGACATCCCACAGCGGTTCGAAACCATGGGCGTAGGAGCTTTTGGCGCGGGTGCTCGATTGATTCCTTTCAATCTTCTCATTGCCCTTGGCGCAGTCGCTGTCAACATCGTCGCTGGAAAATCAAAAATCCCACCAATAGTTTTACTCACTTTTGGTGTCATATGCCAGCTTGTGGGTGTGTGCCTCCTATCCACTCTGGACAGCTCGACTTCCATACCCAATGCTATTTACGGCTATCAGGTATTGACTGGACTCGGAATCGGCGTCATGTTCGGCTTGTGCGTCGTCTTGCCCCCTGCGGTTACTAAAACTAAAGACCTTGGTACGTGATCAAGATTAGGAGAAAACATTTCGTAACTTAGCACTGACTTGTTTAATCAGCTCTCTGCGGTGGAGCTGTAGTCCAGTTTCGCATCCTGGGTGCTGCCCTCGGATTAGCTGTGGCTTCTACCGTTTGGAACAACTACGTCTCATCACAGTTTGAGCAGCTTCTCTCGTCCTATCAATCGTCGCTAGTGATGAAGACGACGAGCGCGGTGTTTCTCTTGCCAGAGCCGCAGAAGCAGCGCGTGATTGAGGTTCTGGTGCATTCGTATAGTCTGCGGATGAAGGTTCTGATAGGGTTCACGGCCGCACAGGTTATTGGACTGGGGATGCTGTGGAAAAGGCCTCAGATTACGTTTCCTCGTAATGAAACTGAGTTGGTTGAAGGGATGGACATGCCTGGTAAATCTGGTTAAATACTTGGAGAGCGGCCTATCAACTTTTAGGCAATCGCTATTATAAATTCTACAGAAAATTATTGGATTGCTAGGGAAAATATGCTAGGCGAGCAATTCTTATTCCTCGTATCTTCAGTTAGGCTGACGCTGACACGTCTGAATCCGTCTAAAATCCATTCCTACCGTTCGCCTTCTTGCAATAGAGCAAACTCGATCGTTCCTCTTTGCAGCCAGGACTAAGGATTGATAGGAAGCTTCTGCAAAGCTAGAGAACAATTAGCAACGTTGCAAATTTAGAAGAGCGAATAGCGTGGCTCCACGAAGACGACACATATTTCAATATCCTTCAACCTCAGCCTGATGCGACCGTTGAGGATGACGCCCATAGCCTTTACCCTCCTTAGCACTAGCATAGTATCTAACTAGTAAAGGCACCCTGCCCTTACATTCACGATTCCCCGAGAGCCCGATATCTTCGTAGACCCCTAAGCATTACCCCGCAGATGCGATAATATTCCTTCCCACCCCCATCAGTAATAAGTACCATGTCGAATCCAAGTTGTTGCTACGTCCAGCACACTTCACCCTCGACGCTGATTACTGTCTCCCGGCTCTCTAATCACATTTTGCTGCGAAAATCAAGAAGGTTGAGACGAAAATTACCAAGCTGGAGGGTGATGGGCATTACCCCGTTGAGGATCCGGGGTTACAGCAGATGGCCGATGCAATCATCGAGTTCTTGAACAAGATTGCGTCAACAGAGGGAGTATGATCCCATTTCTTTCCGCGCCTGCTCGAGAAACAGGCAATCTTCTAGATACCTACAACTTTCACATTGCTCTATACAAAATTCAACTTACAAAATAGTTGAGATCGCCAAAATTCCATATCCTACAACTTACTTTTGCTCCCACTCAAACGATCCAACTGCAGCACATTCCTATACTCCAAGCCATACTTCTTCAAAACCTCCTTCGACTTCTCCTTCTAACTCAGTAGGGAAAAAAACATAAAACGCTCTCGGCTGGGGACGTACACACAAATAACCCGGTAGTCACGTAATAGGTGGCGGGAAGTAGAGGTACGGATTTTATAAGCCCGGCCTATATTCTCTGTATCTTACATCCTTAGTTGTGTGGTTATGTGACAGTGTCTTCTTCTACAAAACTAACAAAAACCGTCACACTAGATATCTACGTCACGTACAATTAAAAAGACAGTCAATAAATATACATTATTCCACTTAAATATCAAAACACAGTGAAAGCTTCTCACAAACTGCGCGGTGCCAATGACACGGAAGTGGTAGGGTTCGATTCTATGAAGGACCTTCTCTGCGCGTGGACTAGGAACCTCGAGCGCCTTTTGTGCGTCTGAGCGGGAGAAGGTGGCGAGACCCAGTTCGATGACCATGGTTGTGGTGAGCTGTTTCTATAGAATATGTAACGACTGTGGTTGTAAAGGTTGATTTAATGTTCAGTTTAAACTGTATGGTTTGTGCTTCATTGGTAGAGTAGAATTATATAGACTGTGTAGATACCAAGTCGATTGCTCGGGGGACATTATACAACATAAAAAAGCTATGTTTGAGTTCACTGCATTTCTCCCAAATCGTCATATCGCTTCTGTAAGACTGACTGGGCCATATGCAGGATGAGTAGGCCCATGACTATTACGGACTGACAGAAGTGACAAACACCCCCTTGTTTGTACAAGAGAGCGAACGACAGTATATTATTGGTTCAAATTATACGAAAGCCTAAAATATCATACAAAGCTCTTCCTTTTTAGCCTCAACCAGCTCCCTTTGTATCTGTAGGGGCCGGGGTCCATCATTGCTATTCGTACATAAGTATGTTTGATGGAGCAGGTGACCAAAACAAACGAAAGATTGATTGCTTCCACAACCACGTGCTACGCGAAATCTCTGGATTAGAGCAATCATTAATACTAAAGGTCGTTCTGACCCCCTTGTACTTGTCTGCGCGTGGCTTCTTTTGTACCTGTAATCATCGGTTGCCGGTAGTACCTATGTATCACGACTTGTTAGTTCATAACCCCAAGCGTGCACTTCCTTAGTTAGATGAGATATTTCTAGTAAAGCGAATGATTTTTGTATTTGAGAATACCGGTTACCGTACTTACATAGGAATGTAACTAGGTATTTATTAGAAGGTGAATGCTCTGTCACGTGCCATACTCACATGACTATTTGTATACATTGATAGTGCCTCGACTAGATAGTCATTCCAATCTGACACACTTTCTAAATTAGGAGAAACATGCACAAAGCCATGCATGAATAGTCTTGATAGTATGTATAGGTCGAGGCGGCGGAGGTCAGAATCCAACAAGCTTGAGCCCGTTCTACTGGAAGACCAATCATTGGTGCAATATCCGTCTTACGTTACATAAGCGAGGCAACATCCCTCGCGGTGCAGCACCTCTCACCCTCCACCAAACTCCACAGCCTCAACTACGCCAGACATAATACATCGTGTCTCAATTTCGTTCACCGAAATCTAACATGTCCGCACCACATTCCTCATCCGCCGCCTCTCCCCTTCTCTCGCTCCCGGGCGAGATTCGCAACAGGATCTACCAACTTGTGCTCGCCCGCAATGAGCCAGTTCATTACGTCTTGAAGGACGATGGCGAATTAAGAGAACCTGTCGAAATACCTAATCCGTTTCGAAATGTATGCAAAGCATTGCGACAGGAGACTGAGGCCCTAGCAGTCCAACTCAATACAATCCAGATAGAGCAACGCTGGACGGTGTTAACCGGTGGCGATTCCATATACAAGAATTTTCCGGCGTTACTTCAATCCATAGTCGGTTTCCCTACTGAGTGGATGCGCCGTCTCGTACTCGTGAAGCACGGGCACGGTAAGCACATTGACCCAATGTACGCAGAAATGAGGCATGAACTCAACTCTGCCATCAAAATATGTACCAATCTACCCAAACTCGACATGACTTATGCGTTGAAGTGGTCGTTACTGCGGAATGCACATTGTTTTATGTCGGCGCTGGAGGTGGGCATCTTTCTAACGAAGCTGGTTCATGGTGAAGACATTTACCATGCCCTTGTCCCGGGCGGTAGAAAGGATAGAACGTTTTATGTCGAAGAAGAGATGCCTAAGACACTACAGTGGCCAGAGAATCTACGCGTTATGCCTATATCGCATGATATTTCCGCCGAGGAGCGGAACACGTTGCTTCGGCCCCGGTATGGTGGCGTCGCACTCATCTTGCGCTATCTCAGAGTGCCGCAGACTCGCAGGGCAGTGTGGGAGAAGTATGCGGAAGTGTGGTGGAAGTTTGTCGAGGAGTGGAAGGTCAATGGGATTGGGATTCGGTCTACAGAGAACCATACCGCGATAGTTGCGTGGGCGAAGGAAGTCTTCCACGATGTCAACCAGGATTGAATCCAATCGAATATCCTCTGGGTACGCATGTTCTGGGAAGGGCGAAAGAAGAATTACTCGATCGAGATAGGGCGAAGGAGGACGCCTCAGCTTATTATCAGGGCCGATTCCTGCAATTTGGGGACCAAGCAAGAGAAGATGGAACTGAACATGATGTTTATGCGATGAAAATGATGGCGAGACATATCCAACCTTTCGCAGTGTAACCATTTACGAAAGTTCAACGCGAAGCCACGTCGACGTAACGATTCATTTCGATTTTGTACGTGTTGTGTAGATGAATATCGACACACGTCAAGCAGGCCTAAAGCGGCTAGTCTGATGAAACGATTACAAGTCTTCAGCCACCCGGGCGCAGCCAAGCTGGAGTGTGCAAGGCAAGCAAGGGCATTGGCAAGGGTGCGGCACCACAGTAGCGCCTGTCCGTCCCCATTTGGGCACCGGCCAATAATTTTGCTAAATAAAGCAAACCCCCTGAGAAAAGATGGGGACGGGAATCGAAGCAAATCTACGGCGGCACGGCACAGCATTATGAAAATAGGTGAATCAATCGATGGAATGCATGTTTGGAGAATGCTGCCGCAGCAGAACCAACGTGGCGTTTGGAAACATGTCGTTTTGTCACCAGTCGTTTGACATTCGGGGATGCGGGCGTGGGCGTTTACTTGACCCCTTGGGCCAGGCACTGCAGCCACGGCCAGTCAGTCAGTGAACGAAAGCGAAAAACAATAACAAGAACGGCGTCACCATTCCAGGGCACGACCCGGCTAGACCAGCGATGGGCCAGGATCGGATCCGCACCGCCATTGAGCGGCGCGCGCGGCGTCGAACCCCGTAGCCGTTTCAAAGTCAGCAGAGGGCCTAAGCTTATAATTACCTGATCTCTCCACAACCCCATGACTTCCTCTCCTCCTCCCATCTTTTTCCCTCTCCAAGTCTCTCTTTAAACACTCGTTTTTCCACCACCCACTCTTTTATTTTGCTATTCCAGTTTTTGAACCCACACTCGTTATCCCACCATGCGTTTCTCATCCGCCTCCGTCGCCGTTCTCGCGGCCTCCGTCGCTACCGTCGTCGCCGAGGACAAGTACCTGGGCTTCAACTCGGGCGCCACCACCGATGATGGCACCATCAAGACCAAGGCCGATTTCAAGAAGGAGTTCGAATCACAGCAGAAGCTTGAGGGCGCCCCCGGCACTTTCAACGCCGTCCGCCTCTACACCAACATCAAGCCTGGCACCGAGAACTCGCCCGAGCCCATCGAGGCCATCCCCGCCGCCATCGAGACCAAGACCAAGCTCCTCCTCGGAATGTGGGCTTCCGGCACCACCAGCGTTGACAAGGAACTTGCCGCCCTCACCAAGGCCATCAAGGACCACGGCAAGGACTTCACCGACCTCGTTGTCGGTATCTCCGTCGGTAGCGAAGACTTGTACCGCGTGTCGGTTGACGGCGTCGCCAACAAGGCCGGCGTTGGTGCCGATGTCGACGTCTTGACCAAGTTCGTCAAGGACACCCGCGAGAAGCTCAAGGACACGGACCTCAAGAACACCCCCATCGGCCACGTCGATACCTGGAACGTGTGGGCCAACGGCACCGTTGCTCCCTTCATCAACGAAGTCGACTTCCTCGGTGTCGATCTCTACCCCTACTACGAAAACGGCAAGAACATCCCCATGGATGGCGGCAACGACATCAAGAACGCCTTCCCTCTCTTCCAGACCGCCATGAACGCCACCCTCAAGGCTGCTGGCAACAAGCCCGTCTGGATCACCGAGACCGGATGGCCTGTGACTGGCCCCAAGTGGGAGCAAGCCGTGCCCTCGACCGACAACGCAAAGGAGTTCTGGCAGCAAGTCGGATGCTACTACTTCGGCAAGGTCAACACCTTCTGGTACATCCAGAAGGACAGCAACCCCGAGAACAAGATGAAGTTCGGTCTCGCCCCCAAGCTCGATGGCAAGCCCCTCTTCGACCTCTCGTGCCCCAAGGACATCAAGCGCCCCACGACCGGCAGCGCTGTCAGCGGCGGCAACAGCACCTCGGGTGGCAACAGCACCTCCAGCAGCGGCAGCGGCAGCAACAGCACCGGTAACAGCACCTCTCCTTCTTCCAACTCCACCTCCCCCTACTCCAACTCTACATCTCCCTACTCCAACTCTACATCGTCAAACAACGGAAACCTGACACACTCAGGTTCGACCTCGCCCAGCGCCCCCGGCAGCGGCTCCTCTGGCTCTGGCTCCGGCGCCGGTGCCCCCGGATCCGCCTCGTCCCCCGCCGCCTCCTCCGACGCTAGCTCCATGACCAAGACCAACGTCGCCGCTTTGGCTCTGTCCATGGTCTTCGCTGTGGCTGCTTGGGCTTTGTAAATCTGAGTTGAGAGGGTTGTTTTCTCGGAGAGGAGTTGAAAAAAAGTCGTGGCGCTGTAATATTGCTCGCAGAACTGTGAATACATGCTTTGTTTCACCATTTTTGCACGCGCGTTTTGAAAACATGTACAAATACCCCCCACTATACCTTTTGTACATTTTTTTGTTTTTGGAGAGGTGCTTGTTTTTGGCTCTGGCTGTCCTTTTTAGCACATGGAATTTGGATAATGTGAAAATTCTTACTGAGCCCATCGTTATCATCCTCACCTTTCGGCAGGGGAAAAAACACCATGGCAAACCAACCACCTCACGATTTCCCCAACTTATCTCACCCCGGGACGGGACCTACGCGACGATCTTCTCCTGGGTCTATCTATCCTTTTAGCGAGTGTGTCCCCGTTTTGCTTACTAGATCTCCTTTTCTTCTCTTGTTCCTGTCTTTTGTTGGAACGTAATCGGATACGAAACTCTTTCGCGTGAAAATGCGAATTTATATAGATTGTTTGTTTGGGAATTGTCTTTTCTTGCTGGGACACGAATACTTTGGGTTTTGACAACTTGCGATATATACATATATGGGTTTATTCGGGTTTTATCGTACATGTTTAAAAGCAAAGCGATAAAGTGATGAAGAAATACTTTTTAGATTTTTCAGCGAATATACCCAACAACTCACGCTATTCGGCGTTATCGTGAGCTTGTCTTTGCTTTATTTTAGGAAAGAATGGAATATGTGTTTCCTTTTTTTGTTTTTGGCCCCGTTTTGAGATGTCTGATTTGTTTTTTTGTTCCCCTTCCGGTGATTTGGGTGGCCTAAGTGTGAGTGAAGTAATGTTGATGAACATGGCGAATGCATATGTACCTAAGTAGTTATCATTGAATGACCTAACATTCACCTCATAGCTCCCTCCTTCTCACAGGGAGGGTTAGTCTTCACGAACGGAACTGCTCTGCCTTTACGAGCAAAGTTTAGGAGCTGAGTGGCGGTGTATAAAGTTTCATAAACTTCATTTACAGAGCTCTGATTCTTCAATTGATTACTATTTTCAGGATTGTTTGCTTGCCAGTAAATATTCAAAACGTGTGTACGTGGAGGATCAATGTTTGTTGTACAGATCAATGTTTGTTGTACAATGTGAGATGTCGCGTCGCGCTAGCTCTTTTTGGTAGATTAGTCAGCAGTCGCCTCTCGACATCGATGCATCTTCAATGTTACCATCCGTAAACACATCCACATCATCTCCATGTCCTTATTACGGTCCTATAGAGCGATTGCTCGTCCACCATGCTCTACTCTACGAATTCTGAGGCCCTCACTCTCGTGTCCAGGACCCCGCGTACATGTAGGCCGCTTCATCCTCCAAACCCGTGACCAGCACAATCAACCGCGAAACATATCACAAAGGGCTTCAAGCGGCCAACCGCCTGTTCCGCCTCCTCAGAATGAACCCACCATAAACGAAAATTACCCCCAATACCAGCCTCCCAATGGAAACCAATATCAAGAATGGGAATACCAAGACCCAACATTCCCCCACGGCCAGGACCCCAAAGTGCAAATCCTCCGCCCGGCCATTGTAACCCTAGCCCTCTCCCTCACCTTCCTAGCCACCTTCTCATACCTCGAAGCCAAACACGAGCTCAAACCCCGCAACTTGTCCCTCTCCTCTTTCTGGACGGCGCGCCAAAAGCCCCCTCCAAGCAACGCCCCAGCACCCGTCGCGGTCCTGCAAAACGAATGGAAACACCTCGACCCCGTGTCCAAACTCAGCTGGAGCATCATCGGCGCAAACACCTTCATCCACCTCGCTGGCTTCCCCTTCCAGCGCCTCTGGAACTCCATGTGGCACATCCCCGCGCTGAACCGCACGCCTACCCTCCTCACCTCCGCCTTCGTCCACGGAGGGCCTATGCATCTGGGCTTTAACATGTGGGCGAGCTACCAGTTCCTCCCGCCCGTCGGGTACTCGAAGCTCTTCCGCGGCGACACGTACCACATCACCGGATTCCTACTGTCGGCGGCTGTTCTCACGGGGTGGTCGCAGCACGCCGCCAGCACCGTTTTCAAGCGCGGGTTTGCAAAAATCACCCCGGGAGGCGGCTTCAGCGGCGCGTTGTTCGCCGTTCTCGGCGCTTACTGTATGGAGTATCCGACGAATAAAATCGGGATCGTGTTTTTGCCGTTTTCCTTCGAGGCGCAGTATTTCATGCCCGCCGTCATGTTATTCGATTTCGTGGGTATGGTGCGGGGGTATCGTTTCGTGAATTTCGGCCATGCGGTGAGTTCTCCTTTTGCCTAATTCGACGGGCGACATCAAACCTCGACTTCTCCAAACTATCGTGAGTGATAAAATACTGACTGGGGTTTTGCATATAGGCGCATTTGAGCGGAGCTCTGATGGGCATCGCGTACTCGTACTTCGACGGGTACCGGAATGTCTGGAGGCCCGCTGTCGATTCTTGGAAGAAGGTTCTTAGAAATTAGAATGGCTATGTTTTCCTCCCCTCAATAATCTCTCATCATACCATCATGTACACGCGTAAACCACAGTCCACCCCCTCCTCCCCCCCAATAGGATCAAAACACTCACACCTGCCTGCCACAATGAAACAAACAAACAAACAAACAAACAGCAATCTTGAAAAAGACTTTGTTCGCTCGGGTCGCTCGCTCACCATCGAGTACAAAGTCCTATTTGTATAATCTCGAGTTTTTTTCCCCCCCCTAAGCACCCGCAATACAACAATACAATACACAGAGCATCATTCCTCCCTCCTATTTGCCTCCCGAGAGGCAGGTCTTCATCTACCGTTATATCATCCATCCGTGCAGCAAAAAAGCAACCCCTTTTTCTAAAAATGGCTTCGTTCCGGCGCTTTTATTCGTACGTGTGAGGTTTGCGTGCATACATACGTAGGTAAGGTAGGTATTTGATATATACCCCATGTTACATCCAACCAAATAACGTATAAAAACCTCCAACAACCCTCGTTCCTTAGATTTTTCAAACACAAACACACAAATAAACCAAAACCCCCCCCCCAAAAAAAAAACATCGAACTAATATACCCATATTAAATCGCTTCGCTAGTTCCAATCAATCCTCTCTCCCCCTCCCTCCTCCCTCCTCCCTTCTCCCCTCCCCTCACCTCCACCACCCCACCCTCCTCCTCCTCCTCAACACCCCACTCTCAACCCACCCCCTCGTAACATCCAAACTATTCCTCGCCGTCCATCCCACAGGCACAACCCCACTCCTCCTCGCATCCTCCCTCGCCTCCTCATCCCCCGTCATCGCAAACGATACTATCGCTGCGTAGTTGGTCCTCAGGACTGCTTCGAAATCCTGCGTCGGCGTCGTCGACGTCGTCGTCGTCGTCGAGTGGGGAGATAAGGAGGAGGAGGAGGAGGAGAAGGGGTGGTTGTGGTGGAATGAGGAAGAGGAAGAAGGGTGGTGGTGGTGGTGGTGCGAAGAAGAAATTGAAGAAAGGAGGTTCGTTCGCGCGCGTTCGGTCGTGTGGAGGAAGGAGAGGATAGGTGGGGGGAGTAGGGATGTGATTGGTACTTCATCTTCTTCCTCTTCTTCTTCGTACTCGTCATAGTCGTCGTAGTCGTGGGGATACGAAAATTCAGACTCAGGATCGCAGTATAAACGACCTACATCCTCTCCCTCTTCTTCCTCTTCCTCTTCCTCTTCCTCATTATCATTTGCCGCCGCCCACGACGGCAACGACAACGACAATGTCAACAAAGATGACGTACCACCCGTCCCCAACGTAGCTTCACCATCAGACCACTCCTCTTCCTCGTCGCTTCTTCCTCTCCTCGTCGTCCTAGAGTTTCCCTCGTACTGGCGTAACCGGTCGTAGGACGACGGGGAGGACAAGGACGAGTCATCAAAAGCGTCTTCAGTGTCCACCGCTAACGTCGTTCCAGACATGTCGTCGTCTTCCCGCATCATACTTCTCCCACCTCGTCCTGCTGCTGGTTCTCCAGGTCGTCGTCCTACTAAAATCGGCGGCGGCGGCGGCGCTCGGAACTCGACGACATTTTCCACCTCCACCTCCTCCTCGTTCCCCTCAACTCCTCTCCCACGCGCGCGCGTGTGTGTGTGCGTGCGTGCGCATGTGCCGCAGAACACGGTGTGCTCTCCGCAGCGGTGCCGTGGGGTGGTCGGGATGCGGGGTTGAAGAGGAGGAGGGGGGTTTGGGTTTGAGGGTGGTGGAGGAGGAGGAGGAGAGGGGGTGTGGCGACGGCGGGGGTAGGGACCGAATCGGGTGGGGATGAGGCAGGAGAAGAGGGCGTGGATGCGGTGGTGGCGTGTAGGGGTGGAGGTAGAAGTGGGAGTGGTTTTAGTGGTTGGTGGTGACATTGTGTTGGGTATGGGTTTTCTGTGGGTGGTGAGTTTGGGTTTGGATTTGGTAGTGGTGTGTGTGTGTGTGTGTGTGTGTGTGTGTGTGTACTTGTAGGAGTAGGAGTAGCTGTTGTTGTAGTTGTTGTCGTAGTAGTAATAGACCGTCACGGTATACCAGGTAGCCACTTCCCTTTTTTCGTTCTTTAAAATCCTCGTCGTTGGGTCGTTGTTGAGCTAACTTTTGAAAAGTTTGTCGTCGTTATGTGTGCTGTATGCTGTGTGTGCGTGTATAAACTGTTAATACCAGCAAAAAAGTAAAAAAGTCGTACCTTTAAACCAGCTCACCATTAAAAAGCACACACAGACTTAGAGTTGCTTATCCTTTATATACTAATCCCCCCCTCCCCCACTGCGTTATTTATGTGTATGTGTATATATGTACGCGTAGTACAACTCTCTCTCCCTCCGTCTCCACCGTACCACTACCAATCCATCCATCCAGGAAAAAAAAAACGTCGTTACAAAACCCCCCAACAAAACCTCCGTCCGCGCTTGCGTGCGTGCGTGCTTGCGTACGTGCGTGTAAATAACGCATTCCCACACAAAATTCCACTAACTTCTCCCTCTCTCCCTCTCTCTCTACACACACATATCCATATATTCAAGAGACTATATCTATATACATGTAGTACGTCCAACCCAACCAATCACAACAAACGTATCAATCATTTTTCATGACTGGGAGACGAGAACGTTTTGTTATATATGTATGTAATTGATATGGATATAGATTATAGAAAATGTATACATAATAATAATGAATGCCAGCATCATAGACAGACGTTGCTTTGCTTCGTTTCGTTGTTGTTTTGATTTTTAAGGTTTAAGGAGGACGAAGGGTTTGACCATGGTTCGCGGAAGACGTTTTGGATCCATTTTTCTTTTGGGGGGGAGTGAGGAGGAAGGGAAAGGGATGAGAGGGGGGGGATGGGGGTTTGGGGAGGGTACATATGTGTGTGTGTGTGTGTGGGCTCTGATTTTGTTTAACCGCCATAGCGTATCGTTATTTCTGCGCCCATGTCATGGAACTTGGGGAATTGTATGTACTATGGTGAGATAGGAAACCCGGAGGCCAGGTGCTTGGGTAAGAAGGAAGTACGTACATAGCTATGTCTGTCTGTATGTATGTAATGTATGATGACAGTATTGAGTGTACCGTAGATATTAGTGAAGGCATGTTTTGTAACAGTTGCAAACATGGGATTAGTACATACATATTTCTTGTTTGGTGACGACTACATAGGTATCTAGAACGGGGTGAGAAAGAAGCCATCATAGATGATGGATGGGATGACGCTTCCACGCTGTTTCTCCAAACATACAACACTATTGTGCGTGAATACATGCCATGGTACCCGAATCTCTATCTGGATTAAGTAGATACACAATTAGAAACCAACACAGTTTCAGCACCGAATGACAGTGCACCCACACAAGACGCAGGCCTCCAGACCGGGGCTTTGACCTGAACAACCAGGTATTTTATCCCCGGCATTACTCCCTCTACAACAACATCTCCATTTGCAGGTTGGTAGGCCCCCGCCATTACATTCCCATGATCAGTCCACATCTTCCACATCACACACGTCGTCATTTCCGCTGCCGTCAACCCAGAGCTCTTCCATCATCCTCCTCAGACTCTGGGCGACGTTCAAGGTAGACTGCGGCATACGGTGAATGAGCGGCTCAGGCCCCAACACCTCCCAATCCCTCACAGCGTTAACCTCCTCGACAGCTCGCCTCGCTGCCTCTTTCATCAGGATATCGCACCGGAAGCAATACCACTCGGTGTTCTCGCCAATGCCTCCGCCCTTCTGCACACATTCCCGATGGAAGCAGCGTCGGTCGCAGAACGCATAGCTACAGGTAATGAAGTCCTTGTCGTTGAATTCCTTCGGGGCGACATCTTGGCAATAGCAGACACGCATTTTTTTGGTGTCGCCACGGCACTTCTTGTAGTACTTGCGTAGTTCTTCGATTGTGACGTGTTTGTCGGCTGGGCGGCAGCGGTTGATGTAGCGGAGGCCCTGGTACATTTCAACCTGCATCATGAGCACACCTTTGTGGCCTGTGGCGCTGTAATCCTCGACTTCCTTCTCGAGCTCGGGAGGGCGCACGGGCATGCGAGATTGGGCGTCAGCTTCAGCCCAGTGGCGGATCTCGTCGTGGATGACGGTGAGTTTCTTGTCGAGGCGCGGGAACGCTGAGAGCTCTGATATGAGCTTCGTCGCGAGGAACTGGTTGAAAGGGCCGATGTAGGCGGTGCCATCGCGCGGGTATACGATCCAGAATCTATCGGCTTCGGAGCTATGGCACTTGCAGTACGCATTGTGGTGGTGCATAGGGCAGTTGAACGTGTGGGTTGCTTCGAAGACGCAGCTGTTGGTAGGTTGAGAGAGCTTGTCGACTTGGAACTCCCCTGCGAACTGCTTCCAATGGGTCCAATGGCCGGTTTGTGTCACTGCCAGTGGTGGAGGGAGAGAGGTCACGTCGGCATGCAGAGGCGGTGACTTCCTAACGTGGTGGGATGAAGCTATAGAACCGAACGAGTTGGGGGAGCTCGGTGCAGTAGTGTAAGATTCGTTGTCGACAGATGATAAAGCATCTGAACGCATCGGAGATGCCTCGAGCCTAGTGTTCTGGCGACGGGTAGCTGGCATATTTTTATTCTCCTGGTCGGTTGGCTGCTCGTCGAGTTGGCCAGTCAGTTCCGCCTCCTCTTCCGGGGTCGTGCCTGCTGCGATGGTAGCTTCCCACTCGGCGTCAACTTCGATCTCTTCCTTCCCTTTCTGGATCTCCTTCTCAATCGCCCTTCGTGCCTTCCGCTCAGTCTCCCGCTTTTTCTTCTTGTCCTTTTTCTTCTTTCCGACTAGTGGGGGAACTTCATTAGGCGCTGGAAGTTTTGTTGGGGAAGGCTGTGGTTCGACAGACGTTTTCCTGTTCTCATGGTGTGGGTTTGGCAATTTGGGAAACGAGCTGTCTTCCTTTTCGTGGAGTGGTCCGTCCACTTTGGCAGGCGTTGAATACTGCACTGCATGAGACAGATGAACATGAGACCATGGTGCATTCCGGGCAGATTCTTGGAATTTCTGGCGAGTATTCTGAAGTTCCCGGGTACTATCCGGATGCCTGATAGCAAGAATGCCAGGCCACTTTGGCATCTCAAGATCGATATCGGAGTGCGATTGGTTGACTTGCTCCCAGGGAATGGGAGTATCGTCAAACTTCATATCATAGTCCCCCAAGACCTTATAGGGCATGGTCAAGTGCCTGTCGTCTACCTTGATAGGGTTCCTAGGGGTGGAAAGGTGCTTGGCATGGCTGTGGACGGGATGCCGGTCCTCCTGGTCGTCAGCGAAGCTCCTATCTTCGGAGATGGTTTCGGATTTCGAGGGTGTCTTTCCAGGATCAATGAGCTTCTCGCCTGTCTTCCAGTCTTTGACAGCGTACCGATCAAGTACTACCTCGTAAGCTGCCCGGTTGGTATATCGCAGGTACGCCGCTCGACGCATCCTGACCTCTAGTTCATCCCGCTTGAGAAGCACAATGTCCTCGATGACGATTTGCTTGAAAGCAGTGATAGCGCTCTCAAAATCCTTCAGCTCTCTCCCTACGAGACCCTGATTTTTCCGGTTTTGACCCTGAAGTTCAGTGACCCGGAATGTTTGCAGAATCCTAGACATTTCTTGCTCAAAATCAATATCGTCTGCAGCAAATTGAGGGAATTCTGCAAAAGTGGACCTGAGGCTCTTTGAATTGGCGTAGATGTTCGCATGGTACCTAAGATGTTTCTCAATCTCGGCAATCTCCTCAGAGTTTATAGGTTCCATGAGATTGTTGTGGCCTCCAGACGTGTGCAATACACCGCTGATGTATTGACGGTCCTCGGTCGTGATGATATTGGGTCTACTAGCGGCTCTGGCCAGCCTTTTCTGCTCCTTCCTCTCGCGCTTCGTCAACGCCTCGGCATGGGAAGCGGTGAGCCCGCTTTCGTCGTTCTGCCTCTCTTGCTCGTCGTCCGGAATAATCGACATATCTGATCCGGAAAGGTCGTATATAATGCGTAGCCGCTGGGCGATTTCCATGTGTCGCTTTTCATGTGCTTCTTCGATGGCACGACACATGGAGCAGGTATGGCCTCTGCTGCGCATGAACATGATTTGATGGAACCTCCAGCATGGTTCCGCGTGAGTGCCGAAGCAAGACACCTTCGCGCCTGGGTGTGCCAAAGGTCGGTCGCAGAAACCGCAGTGGTGTTGCAGATGAGGACCGTCCTCCCACCGGTAATGAGAATTAGACAAAGCCATCACGCAGCAAATATGTTAATTTCCGCGTGTGATGGTTGGATTCCAAGAGATGTAATGTACAACAATGTACACCGCAGGGTTGAGGTCGGTGGTCAAGTAAGGTAGCGAGTTGAGTTGTAGAAGAAGTGAGCAGCGTGGTGGTTGTAAACAATTATATAAACACCACACGGCGGGCGCGCGCACGGGACAACAACCGTCAAACAGAAAGGCAAGACAACGCACTAGTAAGATAAATTTCGACAGTCGTATCTAGTTAGGCGGTCGGTGCGTGGGTGTGTGCGCGCGCGTGATGGCAGGTGGGAGGTTGCAGGTACGTTACTACTACATAGGGACAGTACAGCGGAGTTTCGCTGTGCCTGCTGCCTTGGCCCGCCTGCCTATAACGATCGCGACGCGACGGCAAGGTAAAATATCTTGTTAGATATATAATAAGAGGGTGGAGAAATTATAGTAGTCATTTTTTTGGGCATTGTCCAATAACCAAATAAAACTGAATACAGCTTCTGTGCTCTGCACTCCTGCATACGTACAACCCAAACGAGTGGCGACAGCGAACCCGCAGCACGGTCAATTTGCCCGTGCACCTATTGTTGTTATTCACTGAATACATGCATGTGAGCAGAAACGAGGTGAACTACCTGTGCTGCGGCACAATAACGAAGAATAGTAAGGAAGGAAGGAATGTGTTTGGTTTCGAGACAAGATATGGAGAGATAAAAATAACGGGAATCATGCATCCATCCACCCACACGGACAGATGAACGGGTGAGCGCAGGAAATACATGGGTGTACATAGATACATGTTTCATATGGTAACGACTGACAGGATTGCTGAATGGGGCGTCCGCACGTAGATATGTGTCTTGCTGTTCTTGATATCAAGTGGATACGTGCGCTCCCACCCAAGCAATGACAACATTTGTTTTGTGACCGCAAGAGTCAAAATAAGACAGACAGAAGAAACAATACGAAGCTCCGGATCCGGGAATCGTAGACGAAAAGTCGATGGACATGTACCTACCCGCACCCGCACGGACAACGGGAAAGGCAGGATGGCGGTGTCTACACCTCAACAAAGGACATTTATGTGCGCGTTCGAGATGTTGTGCTTATTCTGCTACACCGCCATGCTTCTTGTTTAAACGTCTTGTACGAGACGCGCAGTTGCCCATACGAAAGGGTAGTTTCGCTGGTACCAGCTGACACTGTCCAAGGTATTAGCACGGAGATGCATTGTGTATGCACGGAGAGACGAAGGATGGCTTACAATGTCTTGCGTCCTGCGATGCGAGGGTGTGTGGCCCAGGAGCCACCGAGGACGATGTTGTGTTTGGTATCGAAGAAATCAGCTACATGCGAGGGGTAAAGTCAGCGACCATGTACGCAGAACTTTTCTCGTCTCCAGGCTATAAAGGGTATGATGACATGACTTACCTGTATACCCAGGGTACTCAGGCATAGCCTCAAATCCTTCATGCTTCTCCAGCACACTGCTAGTCCACTCCCAAGCGCCTCCGAGATCCGACTGGCCGCAAAGCTTGTTGCCCTTCTCGGCCACTGAGACTGGATGCCAGTGCTCAAAAGCCGTGTTAGTGCCCGTCAGGTCGATAAAGAGGTCCGCTGGTGTAGGACTAGAGTTTGTGCTGGAGTTGCCGTTTACGAAAGAGGCTGATGGTGGTGTCTCGCTCACACCGTTGTTGATGAGGTGACTAGTATCTGGTAAGGTTCCATGCTATATGCAACTGGTAGACAGAGAGGGAAGAATTGATACATACCCATTGACAGCTGGGATTGTGTTGCCGAGAGATTGCTCAAAAGTTTGCTTTGCGCCTTGCTCTACATAGTTGTAGATGCTGCGGGCTTCTTCCATTGTCGGAATACGACCGCCCATCCAGTTGGCGCAGCTAGCGAGCTCATTGTACGAGGCAAAAACGGGCCAGTGTAAAGCGTAACGGAGAGGGACATTTCCATAGACAGTACGGACATACTTTCCTTCGGCGACCATTTGAGCTTGATTGGAAGAAGCGTAGCCATTGCTGTGGATTGCACTGTCTCTCTTGCGGGTATCCACCGCTGGATCTTCGAACCAGGAGGCCGGTATAGCCGTCTTTCCAGTAACCGTCAGGTATTCTGCATACTCCCCGTTGGTGATTGGGCGACCTTTTGCACGGAACGATTTTACATTCGCAGAGCGTTTTGGCATCTCATTGTCCCAACCGAAATAATGGGATCCAGCAGATTTATCCTTGCCGTTATCAAGGCCAATCGAGATCTGAGATTCAGGCACCGTGAACCATTCATTCTCCACTGCAAGGACATCTGCTCTTGCAGCCAGTGCCCCAAAGTCAGGCACTGGGGAGTGTGGGGGCGGCATGACCTTATCGCTCTGAATCAACATGTATAGTAGCGTTTCCAGGTGCATAGCTTCATGTTCAAACCCCAGCCACAAGGCATGCGAAACCTGAGAATTGAATTGGGCGATGCCAGAATCGTACAAGCTACCGACGCGTGCTCGAACCTTATATTGGAACGCCAATATTTCCTCCAAAAGTGGCCAAGAATCGGGTATCTGGCTATGATCATGGCAAACCTCTGGGTTGTCGACGTCGGGATCAATTCCACGCTCAAAAATGTCCTTGAAGTAACTGGGGTCTGTAGCAGGTTTTCCAGTCGTACGAGTGAGGTGAATATCCAAAAAGGTGGGTATGTGTCCGAGATAGAAAAGACAAACGTTGCGTAGTTTGATGGGTTGAGAAAGAAGCTCCTCTTTGGGGATCATTTGTTGGGTAACCGCATCCCAAGAAGCCCACAATTCACGCCATTCAGACATGGATGGAACTGGGTTTTCGGCGTACAATTTCGGCTTGGCTGGGAAGAAAAAGCTGGGCTTGGACACAAAGTGCAATCCTTTGATTCATCAGCATATTAACACAAGATCTTTGAGAAGGGTACTCACCGTAATCTCCCGAGGTATTGCTCCACACGGTATTTTCGACCAGTCCTGTGTCTTGCCACAGCTGATAGATTTCTTCGCGGGAAAATTTGTAACTCTCCTCAATTCGAATCTTCTCTCCTTTCTGAATATGCACGCCATCAATGTTGACATCCTTGATAGGCGACACCCAAGCACGGTGACAGCCTTTTTCCTCGTCATACTCACCCTGAACCTCCCATTCGTCAGGGTAAAATTCCGTCTTTCCCATGATGCGATTAGCATGTTTGAGGCCGTTTAGGATGAACTGGTGGGTGACGTTCTCGCGATCATTATACGCATGATAAACTCTTTCTCCGTTCTTACAGGAGTCGATGCCTATCAACATCGTGTCGCCGGGCTGAAGGGCAGCTTGAAAGCCGGAGACAAAACCAGCCACCTCATTTCGTTCAAAGTTGCCGAGGCTAGAGCCCAGCCAAAGGATTGTTTTCGGTTTCGCGCTCACGTTGGGCGACTTTAACCAGTCCAAAGCATGGTCATAAGTCCCATGTAGCCCGAAACATTTCACATGCTTATAACCTTCTGTGCGATAATCAGCGAAAATAACATCAAGGGGATAGAATGGAAGTTAAAGATATTGTGTTCAGTGGGATTTTGAAAGGGGGGTTGTGGATGCAAAGGAAAGGAGCGAGTTATTAGACTCTGTAGAGATTGTGATGGAGTGTGAATGAATTAGAGACAGACGCGTGTCTGTGCAGAACACTTGAATTACCTGTAGGTATCTCTGCAAATGTCCGCTTCAGCTCCGACAAAGACAGATCGACCGCATAATATTCAACATCTTTTCCACTACGCTCAATAGCCTGCAGCAGAATGTTGACCTTCCGTAAATTACTATAATCACGATTAGTACCGAAAAGAAGCGGCGTGTTTCTTTCGCCGAACCGGGCGGGCTCCTACCCGCTCCCGAGTTCAACAACGACTGATCCTGGGTGAATCTTTTCCGCCATTCGATCGGCGTATCTCTCGAGTACCTCGATCTCGGCGTTGGTCAGGTAATATTCGTCCAGATATGTGATCTTCTCGAACAGACGGAGACCGGCCTCATCATACAAGAGCATGGTCGGCAATGTCTTCTCTTCGCCATTTCTAGGCCGCAGCCCGCTTTTGATGTCTTGCAACATGTCGAATTCGGACTCGCCGACGCGAATGTCGACGATAGGAGTAGGTCCGGCGGACAGCATGACTTTGAACAACTTCAGCTCAGAACAGGTGAGATGATGTTGTAGTTGTTCTCCCTAGGGGTTTAACATATATGTTTATCGTACCGTGATTACTAGCGAAGGTAAACCTATAACGGTAAGAATGATAAGGAAGCTATCCAAAATACGGAAGCAACGGAGCTGAGATTATGGAATCAAGTGGTTGGTAGAAGTTTAGTGGTAGATTAGTGAGCAGCGGAGTCAGACTAGGATACCGTTCCGCTAGTGCGTGAAGCATTTATGGGGTTTTGAGAGGGGCAAATCAGGAGACTTATAGACTTCACGGTGGATGGCGGTACGACGGAGGTGCTTTTAACCCCTTCGCCACACCTGCATAGGCGGCTCTCCATGACCCCACCGCAGTGCAGCGTTGCCTGGGCTCGCGGGAAGGTGAATGGCTGGAAGGACGTAACAGATGAAGCGAGGTGGGTTTTGCTGCTCAATGATGACGTTAAACGCGCAAGTTCGTGTTTGCGGGCCTTCAGCGAACCGCTTTCGGCAAATGTAGGCCTAAGTTGATGACGGAGAACAAAGCGCTGGGTAAAGACCAGAGCGAAAACGCCCTGGCTGCACGATGAAGCAGATAGATTTTATGAATTTGTACAGTTTATAGATATTCGTGAGATTGCTTTTTCAAGGTGGAACCATAACTAGCGATGGAAAAGAGCAACAGTAAAAAGAGTAGAAGATGGGGCGAAGCGCTTCCGAGTGAACAGGACACCGTCTCCTGGGTGGTAGAGATGATGATACGTATCGGAGAAGAGCTGAGGAGAGCTTGCGGTAGAATCCGAATTGGGCGAATACAAGGAAACAAACCTGTTCCCATTGAGGTGTACTTCGAGATAGAGTTGTCGGTACAGGGCGGGGTAAAGACGTCAATCAGTCGTGGGACCGGGGATGTGGTTCAGGTCAGGTGTGAAAGGGGTCTGAGTGGCTGGTTCATGCTGCCGTGCTCATGGTCCTGCAGTAGTGTGGGAGCTGCGCAGAGATCTCTTGAGATTTGCAGTAGGAGCTGCTACCTGGAGAGGCAGAGTCTTGGACGGATGACGGCGAGAGCGTCTGCCAGGTGGGCTATCGTCGGCTGATCAGCGCCAAGCGTAATGTTAGTCATCAAAAGCTGATTGCAGACTAGCGCCATCCAAGACTTACCAAACAGGGGATAGCGCATTCGGAACGGCATCGGCCCGTCAGTAGAGATTGGACTGGAGGTACACCACGCCGACGTTTTACAGTACAGTTCAGTATTCACATTGAGAGGTTCTGCTGAAGATACAATCCTCCTTTCATAGGAGCTCACGTTTCTCTCTCGTGGTTTGAGACGAAATCCCGTCGACTCACTGAACTAGATTGCCGCGCTTTGTCTTTCTTTCAGTATCCGGTTCACGAACAAACCCCCTTCTGCCCAGCCTTTTGTCTGCACACAAGACATACCATCTCTCATTGTCTCGACTGGAAAGAACTTCTCCATAAGCTCCGGCACATGAGAGCTGCCACACGGTTTCGTTCAAGAGCCTCGCTACGCTATGACCGTGTTTTTACTTTCATCCACTCCTTCGGGCTCTCTACCTGCCATGACCACCCTGCCACGCCGGGAACGCCTCTTTTTCCATTGAGCCAATATGGACAGGCAAACCTCTAACCATGTGCGGGGGTCAAAGGAGAGTGAATGGAAGGTAATTTGTGGCCAGCCGGGCGTAGGCTTGATTTCACTGTCTTGTCAATTCGCCGTGGTGGGGATTGGCGATCAAATGCCCCAGATCTAGGCGAAATCGCTGTGGCTTCGAACCTATCTTGAATATGTGAGTTGATAAAAGTTAATAGGTCAAAGACAGAACCAAGAACCCGGACTTTCTGAGTCGCCAGCGCCGATTTTGCTGTGTCCACCTCTAAAGTGTACGCTTGCGTCAATACATTCACTTACAGGGACTCTCCAACGTTACATATCCCGAAATTGTTATGGAGTACAATATCCCATCAGTGATTCCCTATTCTCCTCCACCTCTTACAGGCTACTTTGACTCCTTCGTTCAACACCCGTATACCATGCAAGATGCTAGTGCCTGGATTCCTACATTGAACAAACTACGCGGTCAGCGGGTTTACCTCGAGGATCTACTTGCAAAAACCGCTACCAAGCTTAACGCCCTACGCGACAAGCAAACACGGAATGAACGCACGCTGAACGCCAACCCAGAATACTCACGCTCCAAGAAGAAGAAGATAGCCCAAAACAAGTGGCGAACGAACAAGACCATACAGACATGCGAGAACGAGGAGAGGGCGATTCTAGAGTGTCTACGGGTATGCAAAAGCAACATTGACATGCTTGAGTCTGTACTCCATCCGGCTGGAAGTCCTTCGGCCGTGCCAGACTATAACTCTCTACACTCGTACACAGAATCAGACTTGGGTGGTGTGCAATGGAATACTGGGTGGACAGACGATGGTGATCCCGCCTCTCCGTTTGAAACATGTCGTGGCGGACCGGTCACATGTCAGGAAATCGCGCCAGAAGATGCATTTGGTCCAAGCCCAGTGCTTGTGGGAGACGCTGCATTGGCGGGCTTCCCATATCTTGTTCCACTACCACCACATGTACAGGGTTATAGTACCTCTGCGCCGTCTGCAGTGCCTCAACTGAGCGCTGAAGCTGCTGTTTTCAAACCAACCACAACGAAAAGGCAGAACGAAGTCGGAGATTTATCGGTGCAAATTGATAAATTGAGTATCTCAGGCCTACTCTCGTCCAAATATGTAAAGCAGCAGCTGGCCAGGCGGAGCTTCCCAAATCGAGTCACGAATCGCTCTACAGTCCAACCGGCGCGAGGGCCCAACGCGGATGAACACAGTGACCCCTCAAACCACAGTGACCCGTCAAGCGCCAGGGAAGAGCAGCATAAGGAGGAAGCAGAGCTACCAGTCACGACAAAGAGAATGAATTCGGTCTAGCAGAAATGACTGGCTAGGCGGTTTTGCTCGAGTGCGTGGACGTGATGTCTCGTTGATTGTCATCCATGGGTCGTCCGGGTCTGATTGGCCATTGTACTATTGTACATAAAAAGAGAATGTGGGGGGATCCCACATGTGATTGTTGTAGTTAGGTAAAATGCATACATAGATTGTTCCAATGATGTGGGGATTGATGTGTGTTTTGATTGTTGAGGGTCAAGAGGCTGAGCGTGACGTGAAAGTTAATGCGTCTTACGTCATCTATGCGGGACTGGTTTTCACGTGCCGAGAGCTGGCGCCATCGGCAGTTGCAGCCCACTAGTACGTAGGGGCAAACACAACTTCAATCGATCGATTGATTGATTCTCTTTAACTACATACAATATCACACAGTCGTTGCTGCTGCTGTACACACTCCCCCAGCCTCGCGCTCGTTGCGCCCCATTCAACATCATTCCGCAAGTTCAACACTTCGCGGCCCTCGTCTTTTTTGCATCCCATTCATCGTCCTTGCTACCTTATTCGATACTCTATTCACGCATTGCATATATCCTGCCGCTTTCACCCTAGCTGGCTGTGCTCCACCACCCATTATACCTAGCCACCTACTCACCCTGGGTCTTGCTATAGGTGCATTTCACATTGTGCACTATACACTATTCATTTGTGCGGCACGAGCTGCACAAGCCTGCATAGCGCATTTACACGAGTCTTGGGCCAATCTAACCGTCTCTCCCCCGCACTCGCGGCACGACGCTGAACACCAAGAAATAAATCCTCTTCTCTGGCTTTATTGTTACGTCGTACGCATCGTCGCACGGATAGCATAGATTGGCAACAATGGCCGACACAACTTCAGCCAGCACCAGCGCCGATGGTAGCCGGCTGCGAGAGCGTCCGTCGGCAAAGCCACTCCACCTCCATAACTCGGATGATGCCAGAAGAAAAGTTTTGCAGTTGAATGAAGAACAAGACGACCAAGACCACAAAGATGCCTCACAAAAGCGTACTTATGGCAGAACCCCAGATGGCACCGGTACGTACGCGTAGATCCACACCTCACTCTGCATTGCCACAGCTCAACGCCAACCATGAAAACCCCAACGCGACAACTCCTTGTACTAATGCCTCCTCTCGTACAGTCTTCATTGTCCCCCAAACTCATGACATGGTCTCGCAGCTCCTCTCGCCCTCGCAACCAAAGAACCTGTCCGATGTAGTAATCCTCGCATTCCTCGCCGCTCTGATACTTACCTTGTACCTCCTGCCCAAAAGCGCCCGCAGGCCCGTCTTCGCAGTCATCTTTCTCTTCTGGCGCGCTGCCTATAACGCAGGCATCGGTTGGCTGCTTCACCATCAGTCCAACCACAACCGCCTCGTCCTCTGGGCCAAGAACTCCCACATCTTTGAGTCCCCAGAGAAGGGTAAGAATCCGTATCCCACCTTGTACGCCCTGCTCAAGCGCGAAATGGAGACAAAGATTCCAAAAGATTACAAGTTCGAGGATGCCCCCCTTGAGTACAACACGTGGCTGCTCTTCCGCCGCCTCGTAGACCTGATCCTCATGTGTGACTTTGTCTCGTACTGCTTGTTCGCGATAGCATGTTTCAACCGTCCAGACGAGACCTGGGTGCTATGGTTCTTCCGTTGGGTTGGAGGCATCACTCTGTTTCTTTTCAATCTGTGGGTCAAGTTGGACGCTCATAGGGTCGTCAAGGACTTTGCATGGTATTGGGGAGATTTCTTCTATCTCATCGATCAGCAACTTACCTTTGACGGGGTCTTCGAGATGGCTCCGCATCCCATGTACTCAGTTGGTTACGCCGGTTATTATGGCATCTCCATGATGACCGCTAGCTACTCAGTCTTATTTATATCTGTAGCAGCACACGCCGCTCAATTTGCTTTCCTGACTTTCGTGGAAAACCCGCACATCGACAAGACGTACAACACGCCACCCCCTCGAAAGCGCCTAAACTCCCAGTCCATTCATCTGGACGAACGCCCTGGCTCGCACCACTCCGAAGCAGCATTTGCCGATGGTGCCCCCACGCTCGACGCAGATGGGCAGCCGTCTGAGATTCACAGCATTGTCGGTCCCCAAAACACTGATCTTCACCGAAGCATCGACGTGGCAACGATTGCATTTGCATTTTACATGTTCTGCTTTGCCCTCATGACCCCCAACACTTGGCCCGTCCGCGTCTTTCTTCTTGTAAACGCCTTCTTCTGGCGCTTGTGGTACGTGCTGGGCTTGGGCTACATTCTCGACCGGCAATCTAAGAAGAAGAGCTGGACTCGTCATTTTATCAAGTATGGAGACAGCAAGATAGAGGCATGGCGCCAGTGGAAGTACCTATATCATTTGAGCATGGTCATGTGCCATGTGAGCTACATTGCAGCCGCCTGGAAAATGTACACCATGCCCCCGGACTGGACGTATGGATGGACTCTTCTACGCCATGTCATTGGTGTGGGCCTGATAGGCTTGCAGCTTTGGGTTGTGAAGAGCATCTATGAGGCCCTAGGGGAGTTTGGCTGGTTCAGTGGCGACTTTTTCTTTGACCCGCCTTCCAAAAATCGTGAGTCAAATTTGATTTTCATTATCCAGGCACACTTGTCTTTGCCGTCTATTAGTTTTTGCCATGAAGAGAAGAATGACTAACTGGATACCTTACGCGTAGTCACTTATTCGGGCATTTACCGTTTCCTCAACAACCCCGAACGCGTTCTTGGCCTCGGTGGTGTATGGGGTATTGCATTGATCACATGGAGTGTTCCTATGTTCTATCTTGCAGGAATCGCTCACGTCTTGAATCTCTGTTTCCTCCAATTCATCGAGCGACCGCACATGCAAAAACTCTATGGCCAGAACCTCCGCAAGACATCAGGAGTCAGCAAAACACTCATGCAAGCCCTCCCAAGCCCCGTCCGAAACTGGCAGTCCGCAGCAGACGAGTATCTCAACTCTACAGTCGAATTCATCGAAGAACTCGTGGAAAGCGCCAGACCCAAGCTCGCCGCTGGTGTCGATACTTTTGTCAAAGACACAACCGCCCTGTTCAAAGCACATCCCACCCGCATCTCCATCACACGCCTCGCCCCAGACCTCGCAGGCGTAGATCCCACGCAATACAAGCTTGAACTTGAAGGTAGCCGCCTGTTCTCACCACCTCAGCGACGCGCCAGCGGCAGCCGCGAAGGCAAAATGGCCAGAGCCCCAGCAGCCCGGACCAGCGAATTCACAACCCACGTCTTCGAGTATGGCTCCCCGATCCGCGTGCGCTGGCGTGCACCCTTCAAGCACAGCAAGCGCGACTGGATCGGCCTCTACAAAGTTGCCGACAACGCGCAGCGTGACGTGACCAGAATCTCCTCCAACGGCCGCTGGATCGCGACCAACCGCGCCGTCTTCGACTCCAACCGCGCCGAAGACGGCATCCTTGTGTCTGACGTGCCTGATGGTGATTTTCTCACCGGCGAAGTGGAGTTCAGTGGCGACAAGCTCTGGTGGACGACCGGCGTCTTCGAGTTCCGCTACCACCACGACGGCAAACACAATGTTCTAGCGATCTCCCACGCTTTCGAAGTCAAAATCTCCAAGTTCGACGAGGACGACGTCGAGCTTGACGCTAACGGCACGATCCACCAACCTATCGAGCAAGCGTTGTTGCCGCTGGTGAGGAACTGCTTTGATAGGGACCCGGAGATTGCGCCGAGCAGTGTTGATGAGGCGTTTGGAAGTCTGGTAGAACGGGAGGGGAAGTATTCCAGGCGCGTGGTGTATGGTGTTCATATGATGTGAGTTTCTCTCTCTCTCTCTCTCTCTCCTGCCTTTCTTGCGCTTTAGTTACTGATGATGTATGACGTAGGTTCGGCATCGAATTCGCACCCGAAGTCGTGCAAGCCGATGGAAATGTGAGGAACCTTGCATGGAGGATCTGCAATGCGAAGAAAGTCCTGGTACGTCTTCTCCTCCCTCCCCCTCCCTCCCCCCTCTTTTTTTTAATCATTCACTCGCTAATGTGTGTACATAGGCTCCGTATAGCATGTCGGCGAGTCGCGGTAGAGGTACACCCGTTTAGATCGTTACGCCATATCAATTATTGCGCGTCATTGTCATCGGCATCGTTATCGTAGATGGAAAACTTGTATTCTTCTCATCGTTTGCATTTGTTCAAAGATGGCATTTTACACATTACGCATAACGCATACGTTCAAAAGGGTAGAAGGATCGAATGGGAATGTACACGCACGTAAATATACCTAAGCAAAGAAAAAAGAAAAGAAAAGAGTGATGGTGATAAATAAGCTCCCTACCCCCCCCCCCCCCCCATCTTGACATATATATATATATATATTTTTTAAAAAGAGAATTCTTTTTCTCTTTTCATTTTCTGTGTTTTTGCTTGCTTTTTAGCTGTTTTGTTTCTTGTGCTGCTGTGTTGTGTGTTGTTTTCTTGCCGGAATTTTTTTCAATTTCCCTAATCATGGACATGGGCATGGCATGGCATGGCGTAGACTGCCTTCATTATGACAACGGGACCGTACGGGCTGTGAAGCTCACAACATGGAGTTAATCGCGACAGCATGCGCAACGGACTTCCGAGGGCTGTCAAATTGCAGCCGCCAGGACAAAGGCAACATTCGATTTCCGCTCTCTCGGGGAATCGGTCGAGCCATTGGGTGGTCCCAGGAATAGCCCTGTTTCAGGACAACGTATACGCTTATGTCGAATATACCCCACCCTCGTCCTCTGAACTGGTACGGGGGCTGCTCGCAGATTATGTGGGATTGTTGAAAGCTTTGGTGCTGGCAGCCAGTTAGTTGGTAGAATTGTCAGATAGATGTTTGGGTGTTTATAGGAGAGATTGATGGGAATATGTAGACTAGAGTGACTTACCAAAAATATATGTACTTCCGTTACGATATCGTCTATGGATGGAACCACAAAGAATGTGTATGTGTGGAGTTTTGGACTCCGAAGGCGGTAAGTGTTACCGACTACAATCGTGGTTTCGATGCGGAATGGAAGAGAACCTGGGTGGGGGGTCGGTTGTTGTGGTTGCTGGACTTGCACCGCATGGTCGCAGCAGGGTCTACAGAACTTGGATGCTCCCGCGGTGGTTTCTAAACCGCCTATAAGGGCGATTTCCTCCTCAACTAGCTCCGCAGTTGGTCGATCGGCCGGGTTTGCCGTCATCATCCTACGTACTAACCCCATAAAATGGTCATCGACGGGTGTGCGATGCAAAATGCGTTCACGCTTAAACCATAGCTGTATTGTGTCCAGGTTGGAGTGAAATGACCGATCGTTGTTCTCTCTAAGTCGCTGCGTCTCTTGCAGGGTATAACCAACGCAAAGGGTGATGATTTCCAGGAAGATACACCCCAAGGAGAATATATCGGCCGATCTCCCGCTTGGTCTAAATGCCGCTACCTCTGGAGCGAAGTATTTGGGAGTCCCGCGCTCCCCGTTGTCTGTGACGCTCTGCGTGAGGACGGAAAAGTCGGTTGCACTACCAAAGTCAGTAACCCAAAGGCCGTTGTGAGAAAGCAGGATATTGGACGGCTTTAAATCCTTGTGCTTGATTCCTGAGCGGTGAAGATATGCGATCGCGCTGGCTATGCATCCCAAGGACTTTTCAAGGTAGGCGATGGCCATTTCCGTTGCTGTGGAATAAGACAAGAGGGATATTCCAAGGGCTTCGAGTCGTGCATCGCGCTCGTTCTGTTGCTCCGTGGAATCAACCACACTCGGAGACTTTACCAGCTCTCCATTGACTTCCTTCTGCAACCAATCTACATCCTCCATCAGACTCGCAAGGTCGCACGTCGCAACAGGCCACAGCAGCAATCCTAAAAACGGTCCATGTGTATATGTCCCCACAAGCTTGATGACGTGCCGATGATCAAGCCTCTTGATAATCTCAATCTCCTGTCGCTCCTTGCGGTAAATCCTGTGACGGCAGAATTTACGCTTCCAGGCTAGAGCGATCCCCTTGTAGCTGGTTTCGTACACGCCGCCGTGAACTCCATACCCGAGGAAGCGGCCCTGTTGTAAGGGAGGATTATCCGCTTTGCTGAAGTCGACGTGAGAGGTACCCAGACCGGACCAGTCCAGCACCACTCCATTGACAGATACGCATGGAGATGGTGTGGATTCTAAGAGGGAAGAGTGTTGTGGATTATGCTCAAGGGACGAGGCGGCTGACATTGTTTTTACGGCGGCAAATTAAAAGGTTTGCGATTGCTAAAGTCACTCTAGTATCATGGTCAGTTCGTTCATCACGTTAAAATTGCCAGTAGATGATGGAAACCGCACACATTGATCAATCCCTTAAACTCGCGTTGTTCCAAGTGGATTTTACACGCGCGGCCCAAAAAGGGTGATTAGTCACGCATGAGAATAAAAGATGCTTTGTAAGGTTCGGGGGGTGACGTTAAAGGAATCAAAGTCGCCGTAGGTGTGTGTGGAGCAGGCTGACAGTTATCGCGATTCGCGAACCGTAGTCAGATGCCTTGAGGTAACATGAGCTGTAAGCTCATTGGACAAGTGGCTAAAGTAGATGTACAGTCGCTTATTGTAGGAGTCGGATTCTCACCCACAACTGCATTTCAATTCTATTTTATCGGTAAACAGATTTCAGTTTACTGAGGCGTGTATTAAAACCTCAATGGGTACTGGATTTTAGATATTGTATATTGGATTTTAGTGTAGACTAGATCTAGAGTGACAGACTCCCGTTTCATGTTTTCTGCTCAGCGTGGGTAATGAATAATGTAGTATGATTCCAGTAGTCTGATTCCAGTAGTATGATTCTAGTAGTATGATTCTAGTAGTATGATTCTAGTAGTATGATTCTAGTAGTATGATTCTAGTAGTATGATTCTAGTAGTATGATTCCAGTAGTCTAATCAATTGATTCCTGTAGTCGATATCGCGATAAAATATCTAGCTTTATGCGCGGCGTAGCTCAAGATTTCTACAGTATACAACAGGATACGGAAAACGGGAATCAGGAAACAGGAGGTAGTAAGCACCATTCGCGAGAACACGGGAATCAGAATACAACTTGAGCCAGCAGGATGCAGTCATAATACCAGGATTCAGTAAACGGGATTCGGTAAATATAAGGATTACGGGAAACAGAAACCTGTAAGTCAGAATCCAGATAATAACTAAGGGTCAGTTTACATAGAGTGAGGAAGGAATTGAGCTACAGGAATCAGACTACAGGAATCAGACTACAGGAATCAGACTACAGGAATCAGACTACAGGAATCAGACTGGATACTGTATACCTGATTCTTGCTTTGCTGAAATATGTTTGCTGGAATCGCTTTACTGGATCCTGATATACGAACTGAATCCTGTTTCCCGTGTTCGGTACATTGTATTCAGTATTTCTCGGATTTCGTATACCGTAGAATCTTGATAATAAGGGCTGCACCGTCGTTCTTGGCAGAAGAGAATAGCCTTATACAATTAGTTATTTGGGTACTAGCTAATAGAAGCTAAGCTCTAGTAAGTAGATTCATCGAACTGTACAAGGCTATTCTCTTCTGCCAAGAACGACGGTGCAGCCCTTATTATCAAGATTCTACGGTAATCACGTTCTCCATACTCGGTGTTATCGTCCCTCGTTATCCACCCCCATTTTGTACTAGTCTAGCGCGTAGCGCGGCGCCGATAACCTCGGCCTCGCCCCGAACCTCGCGACATCGCATCTTCTGGAACTCTCCCTCGTGGCTCTGCTTTTGTCCTTGTGAATCGTGATTTAACGTGATCGCCTCGCATAACTTTTCCTTCGACGTTGCATATCGCCCTCTCCTTTCCCTATAATAATCAATTGCGTGTCAAGTGGCGGGCACACTTCGCCCTTTAGCCAGCCAAACAACGGTGCGGCTCCGCGCGTGCGCTCCGCTCTGACGTCTGCCGTACCCCATTCCAAGACTTCATATCTCGAAAAAAGAAAACGCCCCCCTTTTTCTCCTCGATCTTTGTCCCAAAAACCCCAGACATGGGTAAAGCGTCCTCCAAAAACACCATGACGAACACGAAAGTGCTCCCCTTGATCCCTCTCTCGCCACCCCTCGCCGTCCTCCCCTCCACCACCCTCAAAATCCCCATCGCAAACCGCTCCGACGTCGCTGCGATCCTCGCAAAGATCTACTCCATCTCGCCGACCGCACGGCCCGATGCTGCTATCACCGTGGCGTGTGTGCCGCTTAATTCCTCGCACGTTTCGCCGCGGGATGGGAACCTGTTGATAGAAGATGGGTCGGCGAAGGGGAAGAAGGATGGGGAAGAGGGAACGTATCAGACGGACCCTGTGAATGCGACTAAGAAGGACATCTTTGGATATGCGTGCATAGCCAAGGTTAGTGGGGTGCAGGGCAGAAGGCAGGGAGAGCTGAGCTTGGTGGTCGAGGGGTTGGAGAGAGTGAGGGTTGTCGATGTTGTGCAGGAGAGGCCGTACTTTGAGGGCGTCTTGGAGGAGTGCGAGGAGTTTGGTGAGTTCTCTTCTTTAGGTATGACATTGTGGAGAACGGTCGGCTGATTTGCAATAACAGTTGATGTGGCGAATCTCGAACTCGCGGAGCAGTTCAATTTGCTCAAGCAGCTTTCAAGGGAACTGCTCGCCCTTGTACGATTATCCTCGATATTACCTCGTATGCCGAACGTTTCGCTCTCACCACTCGTTGCTCGGAGGCTGGAGTTGTTTATCGGGAGGAAGGATATCTCCGAGGCTGGATCGCTGGCGGATTTCATGGCGAATGTTGTGGACTGCACACACGAGGAGAAGTTGCGTATTCTCGCGGCGTTAGATGTCAAAGACAGAGTGGAGCGCGTCATTGAGGTCCTGCAAAGGCAGATCAGCAGCATCCAGGGTAACACTCGGATAGCCATTACTACCTCGACAATACCGGTCCCGGCGGGCAGCTTTGACATTGGCCAGCTGAAGCGGTTACAACAGGAGGCTCTGCAGAGGAGAGGCAAGATGGGCAGTGCAATTGGCATGCCCAATATTCCTGGCGGCTTCCCGGGCGGCGGAGCGAACGTGGGAGAAGACGAGCCCAACGAAATTGACGAGTTGAAGAAGAGGTTAGACGACGCAAAGCTTTCTCCCGAGGCAGACAAAGTGGCACAGCGCGAACTACAAAGACTGCAGAAAATGAACCCGGCACAGGCGGAGTACCAGGTGTGCAGGAATTACCTCGAGAATCTTGCCGAGATACCGTGGACGAAAATGACGGTGGACCAACTGGATGCTAAGACTCTGGTGAGGGCACGGAAGCAGCTCGACGATGACCACTATGGTTTGGACAAGATCAAGAAGCGGTTACTGGAATACCTCGCTGTGCTGAAGCTCAAGGAGCAGGCCAACAAGACTATTGAGGAGCAGATTCGCGCATTGGCGGAAACAGCAAATTCCAAGGATGAAAAGGAAACCACAGATGCGGAAGGTGTGGCGGAAAAGCCTGCTCGAGAGCCATCGGGAGAAGAACTAGGGTTGCTCGAGAAGAAGCGCATGGTCGACAAGTCTCCCATCATGCTGCTCGTCGGGCCTCCAGGCACCGGAAAAACATCGCTGGCAAAGTCAATCGCAACGGCTCTAGGACGCAAGTTTCACCGCATCTCCCTGGGTGGTGTCCGCGACGAAGCTGAGATTCGCGGTCACCGTCGGACGTATGTTGCTGCCATGCCCGGGCTCATTGTCTCTGGTCTGAAGAAAGTAGGCGTTGCGAACCCTGTCATTCTCTTGGACGAGATTGACAAGTTGAGCGGCGCGAACCACAATGGCGACCCCAGCGCTGCCATGCTTGAGGTACTGGACCCAGAGCAGAACCACACGTTCACGGATCACTACGTCAACATCCCTATCGATCTGTCCAAGGTTTTGTTCATTGCTACGGCGAACAGCCTTGAGACTATTCCCCCGCCGCTACTGGACCGTATGGAGACTATCCAGCTGAGCGGGTACACAACACTCGAGAAACGTAATATCGCCGAACGACATCTCATCCCCAAGCAAATCACCACCAACGGCCTGCTAGCCGAGAACATCGAAATCCCCGGCGACGTCCTCGACAAAGTGATCACATCCTACACACGCGAATCCGGCGTACGCAACCTCGAGCGTGAAATCGGCTCCGTGTGCCGCTCCAAAGCGGTCGAATACGCAACCGCAAAAGATACCGACACCCTCTCCACATACAACCCCGTCGTAACCCTCACCGATCTCGACGCCATCCTCGGTATCGAAAAATTCACTGAAGAGCTCACAGAGCAACACTCCCGCCCGGGCGTCGTGACAGGTCTCGTAGCCTACAGCACCGGCGGCCAAGGCAGCATCCTCTTCATCGAAATCGCCGACATGCCCGGCAAAGGCCGCGTCCAGCTCACCGGCAAACTCGGCGACGTGCTCAAGGAATCCGTCGAGGTAGCCCTAACATGGGTCAAAGCGCATGCATTCGAACTCGGCCTCTCGTCCTCTGTCGACGAAGACATCATGAAGAACCGCGCCATCCACGTCCACTGCCCCAGCGGCGCGATCCCCAAAGACGGACCCTCGGCAGGCCTCGCGCACACCATCGCCCTCATTTCCCTCTTCTCCGGCAAACCCGTCCCGCCCACGCTCGCCATGACGGGAGAAGTGTCCCTCAGAGGTCGCGTATTACCCGTCGGCGGCATCAAAGAGAAACTGATCGGCGCGTTGAGGGCGGGCGTCGAGCGTGTGCTTCTCCCCGAGGGCAACAGGAAAGATGCAGCTGATTTACCTGAAGAGGTAAAGAAGGGCATGCGGATCGAGTTTGTTGGACATATTTGGGAGGGCGTGGGTCTTGTTTGGCCGGAGCGCTGGGGTGGGGAGAAGGGTGTGGGCTGGGAAAGTAGGTTGTAGATGATATGATTTTTAAGATTGCATCGTTTTGAGGTTTAAGCGTTTCACTTTTGGATTTCTCGTGTGTGTGTGTGTGTATAGCATTTACGTGTCTTTTTTTTCGTCGTTCTTTCTCTCCTTTTTTTTTTACAATGCATACAACATGATTTAGCTATCTGTGTTTTAACTATACATACGCTTTTGCTCTCTTTGTACCTATGTACTCCACAAGCAGATCAATATATCAGTCTCAAATCAACTACGTTTTCGTCAAACTAAAACCCCCTCGCTCGAATTCCCCCCCTTTTTTTTTCCCCGAAACGTCATGTCCTTTTTCGAGAAATTCGTAATGACGAACTTCATCACCACCACTATCATCATCATCGCCATCATCGCCATCATCGCTGTCGCCGAGTTGTATGGCGTACTCATGTTATGAGCTGCTTACTACTCACTGCAGGGGCCATGGGAAATAAAGGTATAAATACTTCTCTCTTTCTCTTCCTTCCTTCTTTTCTTCTTCACGCGGATGGAACAGTCTTAAAGGACTGTTAAAACATTTTTTAAAAAACTACGGACCACAATTGAGATGTGTGGACTGCTGTGCGTTCATGTACTTTACTTTCGTTTTTCAAAAAATTTGTGGTGATGAACAGCATCACCATCACCACTATCATTGTCGCTAAGTTGTAAGGTGTACCTAACAACGTTCTATATCTAAGCTGCTTACTGCCTCCTTACAGCAGGGGCCATGGAAATAGGGTATAAATACCTACCTCTTTGTCTTCTTCCTTTTCTTCTTTTTTACACATATAGTAGTTGGAGGATGATTGTATACTTTAAAAAAAATAGTAAGGTGAGTACAAATGTGTGGGCTGTCGTGCGTTTATGTACTTTACTTTCGTTTTTTGATAATTTTGTGATGAACAGCATCACCATCACCATCATCGTCGCTCAGTTGTACGGCGTATCTAATAACGTTCTACATATAAGCTGCTTACTACTTCCTCACAGCAGGGGCCTCATAAAGGGAGTATAAATACCTCCCTTTTTCTCTTCTTCCTCTTCTTCTTCTTCACACAGGTATGTGTTAGCGGAGGATAATTGTATATTTAAAAAACAGCCAAAGTGAGAGTCAAATGTGTGGGCTGTTGTGTGGACTGTCGTGCGTTCATGTACTTTAACTTTTTTTTTATTTTCGTTTTCGACGAATTCGTGATGATGAACAGCATCACTATTACCACCATTATCGTCGCTATAATCACTATCGCTGAGTTGTATAGCGTACGTGCCTAAGGATGCGGTAAAACGCTTATTTACTTAAACACAGTAGGGCAGTAGGGGCCACTTGAATAAGGGTATAAATACCTCCCCCTTTTCTTCTTACATTTCTTCTTCACATAGGTATGGGTTAGTGGAGGATAATTATATAAACTTAAAGCTAACCAAAAAATTGATCATGTGTGGGCTTTCGTGTTGTCTGTCATCCGTCCATACATGGTTTTCTTCTTTTTCGTTGTAAAGAAGGTGTGCGGTGATGATGATGATGATAATGATGAATCTCTCCACCACCGTCATCGTTGCCACCGACTTATATGCTTAGAGGTAGAGGTATAAATACCTCCTCTTCTTTCCCTTCTTTCTGCTTCCTTCTTTACGCAGCTGGAATGTGGTTAAAGGATAAGGGTTGTTTAAAAGTGAAGCACCAAAGCAGATATGGCGGCTGTCGTGCGTTCCTTTCATTTTATTATTATTTTTTGTTTTTTTCGAAAGTTGGATGGTGATGATGATGGATATCTTCATCACCGTTGCCATCACCGTCAGAAATGTATCTAGCCTATGGTATGTTGCTTACTATCCACAGCAGGGGCCACGTGAATAGAGAATAAATATTTACTTTCCTACCTTTACCCTTCTTTCTTCACACAGCTGCAATTGTTTTGACGAACAATTACATTATTAAAACAGAAAAAGGAGAGTCGAAACTGGTACATGTGGGCTGTCGTGTGTTCATTAAATTTCTTTCACTTTCGTTTCGAAGAATTGTGTGGTGGTGGTGATGATGATGATGATAATGAAATTCTTCGTCACCGTCGCCATCACCGTTATAAATACACCTACCCTTCTGTTGGTTGCTTAGTACTCACAGCTGGGGCTCTTATATGAGGAGGATAAGGTATAAATCCCTCCCTTTCTTCCTACCTTTCTCTCTCTTCCTTTCTTCTTCACATAGTTGCAATGTCCTAGGAAGACATCTGCAAGATTTTTTAATAAAACAACCAATAAAACACGTTAATGGGTGAGGTTGTGCGTTCCTGTGTTTTTTTCGCTTTTGAATAACAGCGATGATGATGAAACTCTTCATCGCCGTCACCTTCATTATCGGCACTGCTACTGAGTTTTATGGCAAATGTGAGGTATAAATACTACCCTCTTTTCTTACTTCTCCATTCTTCTCTTCTTCTGCACCCAGCTACGAGTCGTTGAAGGATAGTTGTACAACTTACAAAAACCATCAAGGAAACGAGGAAATGTGCGGGCTGTCGTGTGTTCAGGCCAACTCCTAATCTATTTTTAGGAAGATGTGCGGTGGTGATGAAGCTCGTTATTACCACTATTATTATCGTTTCCGCCGAGTGGTATAGCAGAGGTAAGGTAGAGAAAGGTATAGATACTTTCCTTTCTTCCTGCCCTTTGCTCTCTTCTCTTTTTTCTTTTCACACAGATATAATGCCCAAAAAGGAGAACTTCAAAAACCACATGTGGGGGCTGTTGTGCGTTTGTGTACTCTTCTTTTTCTAGGTTTGAAACGGTTGCGCGGTGATGATGATGAGTATTATTCTTCTTCCTATTCTTGTTAATGATTCGCGTCGCGGTGGTAGAGGTAGAGACAGGAATAGAAGTATAAATACCACCTTCTCTCCTCCCTCCTCCTTCCCTTCTTTCTTTCTTTACATAGATACAAGTTGTTGAATGATAATTGTACAATTTATAAAAGCAGAGGAGAAACAAGCTGCATGTGGGGTGTCGTGTGGGCTGTCGTGCATTCACGTTTTAAAATTTCCTAGTGTTAAGAAGTCCGTGATGATGAACATCATTACCCTTATCATCATTATCATTGTGGTCGATTTTTATGCCCAAGGTGGGGTATAAATACTGCCTTTTTCTCCCTCCTGCTCTCTCTTCTTTTTTCCTTTACATTCCTGCAATGTCCTGAAAGGAGCAATATGAGATTAAACCAGTACTATCAATGGCTAATGTGTGGGCTATCGTCTGTTCATGTACTTTTACTTTCTCGTTTTTAAGGAAGTAGTACGGTGGTGACGAGCATCACCACTATCGACGCCGATGGGAATGGCAGCGATGGAGGGAGGTATAAATACCACTCTCTTTCCCTCCTACCTTGTCTCTCTTCTTCCTTTCTTCCTTACACAGCTGCAATGTTTTGAAAGTTGATTGCAACATTTAAACATGCTAAGAAAAACTCGATGTGTAAGCTTTCGTGCGTTCGTGTAATTTTACTTTTCTTGGGTCTGAAACCGTACGATGGTGATGAACATCACCACTAACTACTAGTTTTAATTCTACTTACTGCAAGGACCACATAACTAGGGTATAAATACTACCCTTCCTCCCACCTTCTCCCTCTTTCTTCTCCACACAGATGCAATGGTCTTAACCGACAATTATTTATTTTAAAAGGACTGAGAACATGGAACAATGTGTGGGGTGGGGTGCGTTCATGGAAACCTATTATTTATTTCTTAGAAAGTTGGACGGTGTTGATGAGTATCATCATTATTGTTAATATTGATTGTGGCTAGTGTGTTTACAACTTACTGCAGGGGCCACAGAATTAGGATATGGAGATCTCACCTCTCGACCTTCTTCCTTACTCTACACACCTTTGAAGGGCATTCTAGGAGGTATTCATGAGACATTGATAAAGGAGGTGAAACAAGAGCTCTATGTGGATTCTTTTTTTCTTCCGTTTATCGCATTCTTTTCACGCATGTTTTTTTTTTTTTTTTTTTTTTTTTTTTTTTTTGGGAGGCGTGTGTGGTGATAAGAATCATTACCACCGCTCAAGCGCCCCAATGGAAGCTACTCACTCGGTACTTATGACGTAAGGACCACATAGACCAGGTATAAATTCCACCTTTCTTTTCCTTTTCTTTTCTTTCTTCTCGACATATCTGTAGGAGAGTGTGCTACGTGGGATTTTTGGGAGTGAACATTGACTGCAAAACTCGATATGTGTGGACTGGTGTGTAAGTTTTAAAGGCTTTTTATGTAAACCTTTGAAATTAATGTTACATTTACGGTGATGATAAATATTATCACTGCCGTTAGTGTACATTAATTAACCGGCAAAGGCGCTAGCATTGGGGTATATATATTACCCTTCCTCCCGCTTCTTTCTTTTTTCACACAACCGAGTGGGGTTAAAACAGGTGTTATGGTCAGGACTTTTTAGGTAAACCTTTTGGAGCCATGTGTGATAATAATGGTGATGAATTTCACTGCTGCTACCGCTAACACACAGAACCGCAACTAGCAGCTAGGCAGGGGCTACTAGCTCATGGTATATATACCCCTCCTATGCTGTGTTTTACACTATTCTTCTGTTTCTTCTTTACATAACCCAAAAAGAGGGTTCGACGATGAATTAGGGGAGATTAAAACAAATCAACATAACATACAGTGGGGGTTCAAGAAAAAAGAGTAATACTTTTTCTTTACTTTTTTAAATAACTATAACTTTTTTATTTTAAGAGCTATAAATATAATTTTTATAGATTTAAAAAGCTAAGATCTAGGAAATTTAGGATATTATATTAGTAGCTGCTAACTAAGCAGGCTAGGGGGTAAAAAAAAGTAGTAAAAAAGGGGGAAATTTTTTATCCTTATATAGTGATATATAACTTTTTTTTATACGTATAAAAATAGCTAAAAAAAATTCTAGTATATAGATTAGTATATTATCTATAACCTAAATTTTTTTTAAGATATATTTCTTAACTAAAAAAAAAGTTATATATAAAAAGAAAAGTAATAGGAAAAAATTAGATAAAAAGCTAAAAATAAATTATAACTAAATACTAATATTTAGTATAATATCTTTTAGCTTCTATACACGCCTTATAACGCTAGGGTATAGATAATATATAATTATCTATACTTTGCTAGGGTATTTTTTCCTACTCTTCTTTAATAGCTTTTTTAAACTTATTAACGCTATTAATAGAAGGTCCTATACCTAAATAGGCCCTAGGTAGTTTAACTAGCCTATCCTTT
>KZ805528.1:0-64896 GCA_003073855.1 Periconia macrospinosa
AATGGGGAGGGATGGGATGGGATGGGATTGTCATTTTTTATAGAACATTGTTAGTTGGTAGTGGATTGATCTTATGTGTGAAGTTTTATGGTCAAAAAAAAAATGTAGAAAGTAAGGAAAAAAAAAAAAAAAAAAAAAAAAAAAAAAAAAAAAAAAAAAAAAAAAAAAAAAATCATGCCATATCAAATCATAAGCGTTAACCATATCGCGTCCCTATATACATAATACAATATCACACAAAAAAACACATGTACACATGTATACACATTTCTTGAACGATCTCACCACCAAAACTTCTCTTTCTCCCTCCCCCCGTCCTAAACCCCTACTTCTTCACACCCCCAATCCCCGGAATCTTCACTCTCCCCAACTGCGCCCCACCCACCCTCTGCACCTGCGCCACCGCATCCCCCAGCAAAACCCTCACCGCGCCTTCCAACCGCCGATCCTTCTTCCGCCGCATCCACAGCAGCACGACGCCCAAGATGACAGTATCAATCGCGATGTGCTTGACGGAGCCCCACAGGACGCGCCACGCGAAGCGCAGGACGAGGAACTTCTTGGTGTGGGTGAAGAGGCTGCGGGCCTCGAGTTGTTCGCGGAGGGCGGCGATTTCGGCTGTTTGCTTGATGAGGGATTGTTCGATGCGTTTGCGCCATTTTTGGTCGGCTGCGGAGACGGAGGGTAGTTGGGTTTGCGGTTGCGGTTTCGAGGGCGCGGGCGTGGGTGTGAAGAGCGCTGGGAGGAGGCCGATTGCTGTTCGGGGTGGTGGACGTTGCGGGGTCGTGTATGGGATTGGTTCTTGGATTACGAGGTCGGTTTGCACGTTGGCGTCTTTTGCTGGGTTTGTGGTGGTGTTGGTTGCGTTGGGGTCTTGCTGCGAGTCGGGCGCGTCGACGAATTCTTCCTTGTCAATTTCTTCTTCTTCTTCTAAGTCTTCTTCGCTTTGTGACATTGGGCTTTTGATTTGGAGGGGTCCGTCTTCGCCTTCGATTTCGGGTCGTTCTTTGCCTTTGCGTTGGGGCTTTGGGGTGTTGAATTGCGGGTAGGAGGGCGGTGGCATTTGGAGGCCCATGGATCCGAGGGTTCGCTGGGGCGACGAGGAGGATGAGGATGGGACGTTGGACTTGACTTGGTCCCAGACGAATTCGAGTTCTGCGACGAGTTCGCGGGAGTCGGCTGAGGGCGAGGCGTATTTGTGCATCGTCTCGATAAGCGTGGTTATATAGTGGCGCTTTGCTTCGGTGCGCGACATGCCATTCTGCTGTTTCCATGCGTCCCTACATCGCGGTGGGTCAGTCTTCATATGAGCTCTTTGGGATGTAGTATGCCGCGTGTCCCGTACCATTTCTCCCGCGCGCGATGCCCTTCGTCCGAGTTATCCTCCGGACGTTCCATGATGCCATCAACGTCGCCCTCTTCTCAAAGTCAGCCGGTATTTTTCAATATCGTCAAACAAAACGTGGAACGGCGTACCCATGGCTTGCTTGTACAGTCCATAGAGCTTCAATCGCGTCGCGGAGGGCGGTTTCTGCGACCCGGTGCGGATCTTGTTGACAGTATTGAGCGCATGGCTAAAGACTCTATCTGTTCACTCCAACCATCAGCATTTCCTCATCCCTTAACCTCACTCCCAATACATCATCTCCCTACGCGTGTGTGCGTGCTGCGTTTGCGTGTGCTACGTGTGACGTACCCACCGAGTCCGCCATCTCACAGCGGTCTCACATTCACCCCGCCGAATCTCTCAACTCAATCAAGTGACAACTCCAACTCAAGAGGTGCACAATCCAAAAAAGCACGCTCCTCACGGCGGAATGGGATGTTGAAGACGGACACGGCGTCGGCGGGAGAAGTAGTAAAGGTCGTGCATGGCGTGGTCTGGCTTCGGAGCCGCATGGATAAGGATGGGGGTGGTGGAGTTGGAGCTAGGGCGGCGGACCATCTTAGAGGCCTCGGCCTCGGCTCAGCACGTCGCCCCACGGAATGTCAATGAATGGATGGATGGAAGCTGGGGAAGTTTGGCCACGCGAGTCATGCTTTCACGTGTTAATGAACTGATGGCACGTGTGGCCCCCACGTTTTCGTTTTGGCATGTGCGAATGTGGCGGTTGGGGAAGTTTATTGTTTGGGTTTGTGGAAGGGGTTTGTTTGAACGAAATGCATTTGATCTTTGAGTTTTGTGATTCTAGGAGGAGCTACATATGCATATTGATTTCGCCAGCCACCTATACCTTCTAAAAACACCTATGTACACATGTGTCCATCGTTGATATGATCGTACAACGCGAATCAAAGCATCCTATCAGGTCAAATAAAGAGATCATCACCTTCAAGCTGACATTTACATTAGAGAAATCACGAGACAAAAAATTTTACCTACCCTTTTCCAAGCGATATCACAATTCCTTCCCGTGCGACACCACCTGAGCTATCGACATTCACTTTACATCACACACAAAAACTCATCAAACATGGTGGTAAGATCATTATTACCTGGTTCCCCTTCTATATACCCGTCCAGAATAAAGTTGTTCCCACACTTTCTCCTTAGACAGTGTCATGCTTAAATCCTACACATCTCGAATGCAAGAAAAAAAAAAAAAAAGAAGGCCCATGAAAGCTATGCACGCGAAAACCAGCCCAAGAGCAGTCCGCCAGAATTCCGAACAATATACCTCAGAAAAAAAAACCCGAGACAGAAATATAAATAACGAAGTGTAACCGACCATAACTCTCACATCAAGAGCCCAACAACCAACATCCCCAACCCAGCAGCCACCAAACTCGCTCGAACAACATTTCCCGCACTCTCCCCACCACTCTGCGCACTACTCTTCGCGCTCTCCTCCGCCGAGCCATTCACACCCGCACTACCCCCCGGGTTCGCCCTCGCCTGCTTGACAATCCACTCGCTCGCCTCATCGTCATACAAGCGGAAGTAATTGAGGTGCTTCTCGGTGTCGATGTCGTTGCTGGAGGGCGCGCAGATGGGATCGCCTTCGTTGCAGTACTCGCGCAGCACAGATGTGAACTTGGCGAGGTTGGTGACGAAGTCGCCGGTGCGAGGCGCACTGCCGTTGTAGTTTTGTCCGCCGTTTTGGACGGTGTAGGGTTGGTTTGCGGCGCGCCGGACAGCGCCGAAGATTACGGTTGCGATTACTAGGGAAGGGGGAAGGTGGGTGTTAGGTTTTTTGGTTTAAGAGTTTTGTTTTGTTGGGGGATTGGACAAGATTAGAAGATGAGAAAGTCAGATAAATATCAATCTGACTTCAAAAGGTGGTAAGAAAAAGGAAAGAAACACTCACTCTTGTTCCCAGGACTCGTCTCAGGATCCAACGGCTCAGTCGTGTTTTGATGACACCCCATAACCTCCTCCTCGCCGCCCCCTCCCCCCAAAATATCCAACCCGACACTCCCACCCTGCGAGAACCCCAGAAGAATCAACTTGGAATCCGGACACCGCTCCGCATACTCCCTCATCTGCTTCTGCCCGTGGGTCGCGCCAATATACGCGCTCTTGCACCACATGCCCGGACCGTCCCAGGAAGAGTTGGCGGGGTACTGGATGTTTTCGTAGCCGCAGACGGAGGAGGGGTCTTCGTTGGAGTTGGAGGTTAGGTTGCCGCAGACGGATCTGATTAGGGGTCCGAGGTGGCCTGGGAGACCGGACCCGGAGCCGCGCGCGATGAAGGCGTGGTAGTTTTGGCAGGAAGTGGTGTTGAGTCGGTTTAGGGATTCGTCTTTGCAAGGTACGGGGGCTTCGCACTGGGCAGTTGCGGTGGGGAGGAGGGTGAGGAAGGAGAGAAGGAGCGTGGTGGTGGTTGATTGGAGCATGCTGGGTGACGTGGTGTAGTTTTTCGAAGGTGCTGTAGATTGGAAAATGTCGAGGATTTTTTTTCCTTTTCGATTGATAAGAAGATTGATTTGGTTAACGAGCGTGGTGGCGATCAATGGCCTAGAGATGGAAGCGCAGGAGGGTGAAGGTTGCGAGCATTAAAAGTCTATAGGATATCTCGAAGCAGAGCGAAAGGAAAGTGCGATAATGAAGATTGAGGAGGAAAAAAGGTGGAAGACGCTAGAGAAAGAAGGAAGGGAAAGGAGAACGGACAGTACCAAGGAAAAAGAGATCACATTCACGGATACAACGGTACAAAAGGTGAGACAAGGGTCCGCGCATGGTATTATTTTGAGATAACCATTTCCAAGGCGTATTGCCATGCATTTCTTGTCTGCGCAGACAATCCAAGAAGGCTAGTTCCAAATGTTGACTAGAAACGGGATCTTCTAGGGGAACTCGTCATCGCCAAGCTCTAAGCGAAAGATTTCCCGGATAAAACGGGAGCAACATGCTTTTAACTCGTGGCTTTGCTGTCCAGATTGGCGAAGTTCGGGAGACGGCAGTGAGTTGGCGTTTAAAGATATCTCCCCAAAACTCGTCTCCACGGCTCCCGATCATTTGAATTTGACAATGCTTCCAGACCAGGTGCTCCACAACTCCACTCCCTCCTCAAAGTCCATGAATTTTAGACATTGGATCTGGTTCTGATACAGTTTCTCTGGATTCTGCATGGGACCTGTTCGTTCAATCTCCTTGGCTAATTTCCCCGTCCAAAGGTTGTGTATCCGCACCGCTGGAGTTTCAGGCGCATTGTCTTGCGCCGCAGCGACTAGACCCATTTGTGGGTGTACATCGATAGCAAGGGCTGAACCGTCTTTATTTGAATGCTCAAAGGTGAGGACGGGTTGTGACCAGTCTCTGGACGCTACATGCTGCATTGTCCTCCTCTTCTTGCGACTGCGCCTGTCCGGGTACATGTATTCGAAATACTTCTTATTGTAATGGTGATCGTTCCCACTGTTTACAGATGACTTGGAACGGCGCGATGATCTGATATCGTAAAGATATAACGAGTCTTCCAGCCCAGCGCAGACGAGGCGTGTTTCGTCATCGGCGCGCCTCAGCGACGTGATGGGAAATGGATGCCTGAGTATAGTTGACGATCCTTGAGACCGTGTATCATAAAGATGAATTTTGCCATTACGGCACCCCATTGCTATCGTCGTGGGAGCTAACCAATCTAATGTCAGCACATCGGCCTTCGACTCGAATGGCGTTGTAACGTTCCATTGTCCGCACGGCAAGCGTTTGAATACTAGCAAAGAGTTAGAGGTGCCAACAGCTACAGCCTCTGTATCCGAAGCTGCCACGGAGCTGCTGCTCATGGTGGAAGGCGGGGCGGAGAAGGACACGGGGGGTGCTCTGGACGTCCATATACTGGTAGTGCCTGTTGGTGTGAATTGCTGGGCGACATAAGGGCCATCGGGATCGGGATTCGAGAAGTGTACCACCGGGGGCCTATCTGCACCATATGCGGTAGCGACCAGTGTACCTGTGGTGGGTAGGTATTGGAGAGAAGATATGGGGGAGGTTAAGCGATGGAGCTCATCCCAAGGTTCAAAAGAGTACTCGCTGGGGGTTGCAGTGTGGAAGGCTTGCTCAGGCTCTCGATCTGGAGGTGGAAGCGGAACATTATCAGGCGTATTTATTCGCCGCCGCTTGATCTGATTGTCCGCATGAACTGCGTACAAGGTTTTCGTCTTTGGATCACGGTCGAACAAGCGAACAATGGAGGGCTTTGGACGGTCGACAACAACGTGTGGTCTGTTGGATACAGGTGATATACAAGCATCAGGCCATGCTGTGTGCATGTAATAGGATGTTTTCCTTAGCCCCATTTCCCTGTCTAGACTGGCATGCATGATAGGATCGTTCAGGAACCGCCGCACGATAGTTTCTTTCTGGAGTTTTTTCTCTTTCAATTCCACGTCATGCCTGATTTTCTGTCTTTTTCTCTCTTTCCGGATATTGTCTATCGTGTATTTGGAATCCGGTGCAGGTGCATGTCGTGGAGTCTGGATCTTGAAGTATTTCTTCTTCTCGGTATCGAAATAGAACCCAGGTATCTCTCGGCCGTCCATGATTAATGAGGGTGAATCATTCACTGTTTGTTGTATATGGTTTCAAAAATTGCAATGGTTAACCGTTGACCAGCGATGGCGGTGTTACGAAGGCAACTACTTCGTACCACTCGCGGTAAAAATATTGATAGTTTGGAGTGGTTCGGCGAGGGCGGTGACCGTATTCTAGGCAATGCTGAAATTTCAGCTTGATCCTAGCTATCTCTTTAACTAGATACCTGGGTTGATTGGTAGGGAGTTGTAAAGATGGGTGAGTAGCGTAGCGTGATGTCGATGTTCTGAGTTCTTCACTTTGAAGTTTGGAGACTGTATAGTCTAGCGCGAGTCAGGTACCTTTTCTTATCGATAACCTTATGACACCCATGTACCTACCCTACGTACAACAGTCGAGTCACAAGTTGGCTATTATAGAGCATTAATCGTCCAGATGCTTCAAAATCGAAGCTCCTCATAATATTACGAAGATATTTGAAAGGGCCTTAGTGCTTGGCGAAGTTGGCTATCATTGATACTCAAGATGGCAAGTCTATGTACAAAAAAAAACAGCTCCCAATCAATTCTACCGAGGCAACAATGACGCCACTCCGACCTTTCAAAGGCGCGTCATTTTGACCAGTCATTCACGAATCACTTCGCGTGTTGTCACTACTTGAACGCTCCATTCCTTCATCTTCCATCGCCACATAACTAGTCCTCATTCAATCTTCTCACTGTATAATTAATGCTTTTGCGCCGTTCCATCCCACGTCTACCCATATCAGTGGTCACATCTCAGCAGCACCTCAAGCGGAAAATCACGACATCCATGCGCCTATCGCAAGTCATGGCGCACCTCGATTCCGCTACCAATGGAGCTCCGACGACGAACGGTGCATCCAAGTATGCAGGCTCACACACTCTCCAGTCACTGCCAAAGTCGAATACCTTCACATCAAACCTCCCAACAGACCCCGCATTCCCCACACCTTCAGCATCCCACGCCGCCTCCCGCGAGCACCTTGGTCCACGGTTGGTAAAGGAAGCTCTTTACACCTACGTACGGCCCGAGCCTACCGAGGATCCCGAGCTCCTATGCGTCAGCCAACGCGCCCTCCACGACCTCGGCCTCAGCGAATCCGAGGCACAAACCGAAGAGTTCAAGCAAGTCGTCTCAGGCAGCAAAATCCTAACATGGGATGAAAAGAAAAACGCAGAAGGAGGAGGGATATACCCATGGGCTCAATGCTATGGCGGCTACCAATTCGGACAATGGGCAGGCCAGCTCGGTGACGGCCGCGCAATCTCCCTCTTCGAAATCACAAACCCAGAAACAAACACACGGTACGAGCTCCAGCTCAAAGGCGCGGGACGCACACCATATTCACGATTCGCGGACGGAAAAGCAGTGCTTCGCTCCAGTATCCGTGAGTTCGTAATCTCGGAATACCTCAACGCCATCGGGATCCCCACCACACGAGCGCTGGCGCTCACCCTCTGTAGAGGAAGCCAGGTGCGCCGCGAGCGCCTCGAACCGGGAGCCATCGTCGCGCGTTTTGCACAGTCATGGATCAGATTCGGCACCTTCGACCTCCCCCGCATGCGCGGCGACCGCAAGCTGCTCCGCGAACTTGCCGACTACACGGCCGAACACGTCTACGGCGGATGGGACAAGCTAGAATCCGCACTCCCCCCCGGTGACCCCAAAGAAACCCACTCCTCCGTAACCACCGGGATCCCAAAAGACAAAACCGAAGGCACGGGACTCACAGAAGAGAACCGCTACACGCGGCTCTACCGCACCATCATCCGCCGCAACGCGCTCACGGTCGCGAAATGGCAAGCCTACGGCTTCATGAACGGCGTCCTCAACACAGACAACACCTCCATCCTCGGTCTGAGCATCGACTTTGGGCCTTTCGCCTTCCTAGATACCTTCGACCCAACCTACACACCCAACCACGACGACCACATGCTGCGGTACTCGTACCGCAACCAACCCACCATCATATGGTGGAACCTCGTGCGGCTGGGCGAGTCTCTAGGCGAGCTCATGGGCGCAGGGTCCAACGTCGACTCGCCCTCCTTCATCGGCGACGGCGTCAAGGACGAAGACACCGACGACCTCATCAAGCGCGCAGAAGACATCATCGAGCGCGGCGGCGAAGAATACAAAGCCGTCTTCCTCGCCGAGTACAAACGCCTCATGACGGCCCGTCTCGGCCTCAAAACCCACCAACCCTCCGACTTCGACACCCTCTTCTCCGAACTCCTCGACTGCCTCAAAGACTACGAGTTAGATTTCCACCATGCGTTCCGCAGGTTGTCTGACGTTTCGTTGGGTGAGGTGGAAACGGAGGATGCGAGGAAAGACGTCGCGGGGCGATTCTTCCGCGTCAATGAGGCGCCCAGGCAGGAGGATGCTTCGCGCGAGCGGCTCGGGAAGTGGCTGGGGAAATGGGCGGAGCGGGTGAAGCAGGATTGGGGAGAAGGGAAAGATGAAGAGCGGCAAGCTGCTATGAAGAGTGTGAATCCAAAGGTACGTTTTTTTTCTTTTTTTTTTTTTTTTTTTCAAACTCACTATTCAACTCACTACGTATCCACGCAACTGCACTTGCTTTGCAAACAACGAAGAAAAATAACTGACGGTTCTGAATGTATATAGTTCGTCCCCCGCTCCTGGATCCTCGATGAGCTCATCGACCGCGTCGAGAAGAAAGGCGAGCGCGACATTTTACCGCAGATTATGAAGCTTAACCTCGAGCCGTTCCGCGAGCACTGGGAAGGGTGGGACGACAGCGAGGTCGAGAGGCTGTGTGGCGATGTGCCCAAGTATAAGGGCATGATGCAGTGTAGTTGTAGTTCGTAAGGTGTGTTGTTGTCTAGAGAGAAGGGGCGAGGAGGGGAGGCGTTGTAGGATATGATTGACATGATAGATACGTGGAGGCAGTGTGATATGATTTGTAGGATATATAGCAGTAACGTTGATGAACGAACAAGAAACACATTTCCAAAGGGCGATCAATCTGACCTTTTCGTCTCTTGTTTTTAATCTCTTCTGGAATATCTACCCTCAATCCACCCCACCAACAAGATATTCACCAACCTCCAACCCGACACTCCTCCCCAAGCCCCTCGCATACTCCCAGCCAAACCCAACCCTCCACTTGGCCCCTGGCTCCAAAGCATCCGCACTCCCTGCCCCACCCGCTCTAACCAACAACCGCATACTCGTCAACGTAGCGATCTGCGTATACAAATCCGCGGCTTGGGGTACATTTGGATCATCTAGCAACGCGCGAAAGATCGCCAACAGGCGATCCAGAGGAAAGGGCGAGGGCGTGAGCAGGTGTCGCGAGATCTTGCGGTGTTTGGCTTTTGTGTAGCCTGTAGATGCGGCGTGGTGGACGCGGCGCTTGTTCTTGCGCTTGTCGGTGTGCTTCATGAAGTATGTGACGTCTGTGCGGGAGGGGTTGTAGGAGGCGAGGTAGGCGGCGATGAGGAGGTGCTTTGTGTAGTAGGGGAGATCGTGGGCTAGGGTTCTCATGTTTCTCTTTGCTGTGAGGGGGGCAGCTGAGGAAGTGAGACTGCTTCCTGCGTTGATGAGAGGGCTCTCAGATGCGATGATGCGGTCGAGAACGCCTTCTTCGCCTTGGAAGAGATGCCGTCGGTTTACCATTAGTCTGGAGAAATCTCGTGTGCCGAAGGAGCCGGCCACAATGGGCTCTACGAATGCCCGCCAGAGCTTCATGGCGGTCATGCGGAAACTGACTAGGTCGCGGCCAGTGTGTTTGGAAAGGGAATCATATACGGCGGCGGTGAAACGACCCCATAGCCATGCGTCGTCTTCGGCGGCGAGTTCGGACGTGTAATCAGGGAACTTGTCTGCTGATGGGGGAGTGAGGAAGATCTTAGGGGGTTTGGTCGAAATTATTGTGAGGAGAGAAGAGCGCGGGTATGGTACGAAATGGACATGCGGAGTGGATGAAGTGTAGAGAGCTTGTGTGAGGGGAAGACTTGATATGAGGATAATCGAAAGGTTGGGTATCTGCGTGGAGTTAATATTTCCATTCTCCAACTAAGGTGCTCGACAACTCACCACTTCTCGAAATCTTCCCAGTGCAGCCATCATTGTCGGGGGAGCCTCCCTCTGTTTGTCGATGCCATCCAACACCAGGACAAACTTGCCCCGTCCTTCCAAAAGCCTTTGTAGATTGACCACTAGACTACTCAAATTCTCAGTTCGTGCATATCGTCTCCTATCAATCTTTTCATCGCCAAATGCGTCCAGCGCATCTAGACTCGATGCGACAATGCGCTCCAGCAGATGTCTTCCTGTAATGCATTCTCGACATCGTATAATCGTGTGAGGAAGCGAAGACAGCTCGAGTAGAGACTTGATGATCGACGATTTGCCTGTAGCAGTGAGGCCGTGGGCAACAAGGAGAGGTGGTGAGGGTAGATGGTGTTCCTAGTGCGAGTAAGTAGCTGTACAGCTTCTAGGTCATTTTGGAAATGCGTACGGAATAGAATGTAGTCAATTGTTGGATTTGCGATTCCCTGCAGGGGAATTGGGACTGGAGAGTATCAAGAATCTCATCGGGTAGCATTGTTCCGGCGACGTCTGCAGACTGGCTTGGTTGAAACTTGCCGACAGGCGAGGTTGCGATGGAAACAACTGAATCTCGGGCGGATACGCACAAAGACGCGCTAGTCCTCAAAACGCGCAGGCACGTGCACACGCATTTCAATGTTCACAAGATTCCACTTCAGGAATGTTCACTCAACACAAGTACGCACACATCACCTCCATCGCTCGCGGCATGCAAATATCTGTTTTCATTGGTATTGAAGCCCACCTATGATGCTTCGAGAGCCTTGGCTTTTCCGTTTGTAATTTCCTTTGGTAATAAAACATGCCAGAATGTTAATCCCCTATCCAAGTCGCACCGCGCATACAGTACATTCCTCTAAACATGCAAGGTATCATCGATGCTCGATTGCACCTCATTGTCATCGCTCTGCCACTCCCAAGCCAGGAACTTCCAGTTGAGCTCGCTCGGCCTCCAGAACATACCATGTTGCAATCCCTTGCCAGGATGATTAGCAGTGCCGATTTTATCTGCTGTCATACCGCCAGTTAGTGGCATGCGATTGGCAAAGACGCAGCGCCTGAATCGCGAGTGCAAGATGGCCATGGAACACATAACACAAGGTTCATGGGTGAGGTAGATGTCCAGGTCCACACAGAGATAGCCGTTGCCACTGACATTGTCCTTTTCGTAGTAGGGTCGCTCTACGTCCGTCAAAGGGACGTCGCCGAACAGAGAACGATCAAGAAGCGTTGGATTGGCGCCTGAACTGCGGAGCCTCTTTTTAGCAACCATGGCGATCGCGCGCTGAACGGAGTGCGCCATTGCGTTTCCCCGTCCGTCATGGCTCTCAGCATTTCCAGCAGGAGAGCGCCAACGACAGTCACCTGCCACAGCAACAACTTCGGGTTCTCCGCCCTTTGAACCAACCACGACACAGCCAATGTTTTCACCAATGCCTAACTGGGAGATTTGGTTGCCTGCCGACGTTGCAAGGGCGATATATTCGGCGGCATTGCCTGCTATCTCGGCAGTGTTCCTAGCGACCAGGCTCGGGTGTGGACCGTAGGGGTTGGTGTTTTTGTAAGCAATAGGCCAATAGGTCTCACTCCATTGAATAGCCTGATCCTGCGAGGTAGGTGAAAGCGTAGGAACGGTCACGTAAAGAATCCTCGGTGCGGTAGGATAAGTAGTGAATGGCTCATTCCTTCGAAGCAAATCGTAAAGGTCGGCATGTTGGATGTAACGAGTGGGGCATAAAAGGAAGTAACGCACTAGATCTTCTGTCTTAGCTTCTGGTGATTCAATGTGTTCGGGGTCTATGGGGGAAGAGGCCGGAGGCGTGGCGCTCGGAGATAAATATATTGGGGAGCCATCCAGATCGGAACCGGTGTCCGCGGGAGAAGGGGGGAGGGGAGTAGAAGGGGGAGATAATAATATCGGGGAGGTATGTTGTCCTTCACCTCTTGGGAGCTTGGTAGGCTGGCCAAACTGTTGTTGGAGCTGGGCCGGAAGGAATTTGTGCTGGACAACACGTCGGAGGTGAGAGAACTCGGAGGTCTTCAAGTCTGGGATGGCCTCGTGGATCAGGCTGTTCAGCTTAGCAGATTGACAAAACATGGGGGAAAGAACAAGAATACTCACTCTTTGACGCCATTGGCAAAGCGTGAGGGTATCTCTACAACGTAAACTTGGTGGGTTTCCGTGCTGGCGCGTACTTCGTCCTTGGTCCTGAGTGGAACCAGCCTGCCGCTGATCGCGCCGGTTGCGGTCCCGGTTCCGGTGCCAGCGTCGGTATCCACAGTCATGGTGTCGTCCAGATCCCCAGAAAACAATGTGTCGATAGGCGTATGGGTCGGTCGAGAGGTTTTCCAGGAGTGTATCGAAGAAGCAGAGAGAGAGCGCGGGCGAGGAAAACAGGTCGGGACGCGATGGTTGGAATCGGAAGTCGAGCGTAATTGCTCTTGCCAATGGGTCCCTATTCCAATTTCTGTTAGTCACGGTCCCTTCCCTCGCAGAGTTTCATAGCTGCCTGCGAGGTTGCAGGAAGAAGTCGCGACTCTGTTGGATTGTTTTCCTATTTGGTGGGGGAGGGGCACGGATTATTGTCGGGCCGGCTGGGTAGCTTCTCCAACAACACTACTTACCACTAACGCCTGGCGGGGTATGCTATTCCTCTTTAGGTACCTCATCTCTTGGAAAACTCTTGCACCAAACTGCAGCTTCAGTTGATTATTCGGTCCGACAGGCTGTTGGTATTAAGATATAATTCTACTGTGTATACCGTAGAAATTCGCACATAACGAATCCACCGTCGTTCTTGGCAACTAACCTCGGGAGGTAAAGCTTCTGGTGATTCTGAACATTAAACATCCACAAATTTACAAAGTAATTTACTACTCTACAACCACACAATATTTTATTAATATTCTTTCAGGGGCTATTTTGCCTTACTAGTCTATATAGTCATTTTTAATTTCATGTGAATTGGACTTTTATTGATAGAGTTGTGATTTCAATCCAAAAGTAGTGGATGTCCCAAGTTCGCGCGAGTTTCTACGGTATTGGAATCCAAATGTCCACCAATTCATCCATAATCACTATCCACTCCAACTACCTACCAGTCCAACATAATCCCTCAAATACAGTTCCCTCAGATTACTTTCCAATATGGAATACATATATACCTACATAGGTACATGAGTTTTGTATCTGTTAGTTACCATGTGCATGTTACTGTTGGGTATAGCCCTGTCACGTGATCTGGTTTGCTAGTAGTTTGTGTTTGCTATCAGTTATTCTTTGTTATTAGCAGTAGTAGGGCAGATATCAGGGCATATATAAATGCCATCTGCTCTTCTTGTAGGTAGTTCTTTATGCAATCAATCAGTTCTCTACCTACAATCTACAGTTACCCCAACACTGAGTTACGCTACACTAAAGTTTAGCTTACAATGATGCTCGCTACTATAAGTACTCGGACTCCGCACCCCACTCTTCACTAGTAGCAGATCGACAGGGATTCCCCGCGGCGAGTCAGGTACGTACCTTTCCACGACGCGGATATCAACACCCCGAGCCAGTGTGATCGTCTAACCAAGTTCATACACCTCTTTCCAACTGCCGATTGGCATTACTGCCTGTTCATGCATCTAATTTGCTGCATCATCAGCGACATGGCCTTATTGAATGCATGCGGTTAGTAATCCATCCGGGGGTATGTGGGTTTATATACCTCTTTAGTCGTCGCCGATTCCTCCGATGGGTCTTTTCAGGCTGTTTGAGGGATTCTGTAGTTGCCCGTCTCCGACATACTTCACGATGCATACCAAAGCAGAGGTCGATAACCTTGAAAGAGTCTCCGAGTCACCTCCTCGCAAATCCCACGATGCACATATTGTTCCTCTAGCACAGGAAGTCAATGAAGATGCAATTCATATCAATCTTACATGGAGGTCATGGCTCGTGGTTTTTATCACTTGTTTTGCGTACGCAGTTTCCTCAGTCATCATTGATGTTTGAGCAGCTAACTTACGAAAATACAGTATCATGGCCCAAGTCTTCGTGGTCGTAGCCGCAGGAAGTAGGTTACTTTGATATATACTTCTTTTTGTGAGCTTTTTGTTCTAATACTGCAACTAGGTGTAATATCGTTTATCATTCGCGACCTTGGTGAGCCCGCCATAGCGGGTTGGATCATTCAGGTACTGCCCTCGTCTATATTTGTCATACACTAAACTCACCTCGACTACAGGGCCCTCTTCTCATGCAGTCCGTTTTGTCGCCGCTCGTAGGCCGCCTCTCTGATGTCTTGGACCGCAAGTTGTTCGCTTCATTGCCGCCATTGGTTGCTTTTGCTGGGAGCATCATCTGCGCAAAAGCTACTTCAATGAATATGGTCATAGGCGGTGGTATCTTGATCGGTGTCACCTTAGCTACTATTTCCATTGTTCAATCCATCCCTTCAGAAATTCTTCCAATGAAATATCGTGCGCTAGCGAATGGCTTCGCATATCTCGGAGGTGCTGTAGGTGGATTGTAAGTTCATTCTCCTCTTTAATCATTGGTGACCATGGAATTGATAAAGGATTTAGAATCGGTGGCCTATCCGCAGGCGCCGTAACCAACATCAATCCAGCAGGATGGCGCAATATCTTCTGGATTCAAGCTGCCCTACACGGCTTAACATCTGTCGGTCTCCTCGCTTTCTACTGGCCCAAGAAGCGTACCGACTATCCCAGGATGAAGTTCAAGGAATGGGCCTGGGCCTGCGATCCTATCGGTAGTCTTCTGCTCGTCGCAAGCGCTACTTTGATGCTACTTGCTCTCAACTGGGCGGGAGGTGCATACCCTTGGAGTAACCCCCACGTGTGTGCGAATCTAGTCGTCGGAATCGTTCTTTTCATCGCTTTTTGTTTATATGGTATGCTTTCACTCTATACTTTGCTTTTCTATCAAGATATAATTAGCTGACTACGTACAGAATGGAAAGGCAGAACTGACGGCATTGTTGCTCACGTATTTTTCACCAGTGGCCCGAACTTCTGGCTGGCGACATTCGCATTCGCTGTTGAAGGGTAAGAGGTTCTGAGTTGGAAATTATCGAACATTGCTAACATCGCGATTCAGTTGGATATTCTATTCTGCCGTCAATTCCGTGACGCCGCAGATCATCCTAAACTTAGGCTTCGAAGACAACAGTTGGGACATCGCCGTTCGACAACTTTCCTATAAGCTGCCCGCCCTTCTGTTCTCTCTTATAGTCACATGGTATGCCACGCGCTTCAAAGACATGAGTACGTCCCCTCCCCCTCCCCAAATAGCATCACCTAACCCATCACCTACAACAGAAACCCCCCTCGTCTTCACCTACGGCGTCTTCCTAATCGCCACCATCTGCTACGCCTGCATCCGCCCCAACTGGTCCACCCCGCAAATAATCTTCACCGTGCTCACCGGAATCGGCTGCTCAGGACCGCTCACGCTCCTCGTAGCATGCGTGCAATTCACCGCGCCGCACGCCTTTCTCTCCACCGCAACTGGCCTCGCCTTCTCCGCTCGCGCAATCGGTGGCGCCTTCGGATCCGCCATCATCAACGCCGTCATCAATAGCCGTCTCAGTTCCCACTACGCTTCCGACGTCGGCGGTGCCGCTATGTCTGCTGGCCTTCCTGCATCCTCAGTCCCTAAGCTGCTTAAAGCTATGAAAGCGGGTACGGCGACGACGGTAAGAGGACAGGGTGTGCCTGGTGCGAATGAAGAGATCATGAGGGCGGCATGGCAGGCGAGTTATTGGTCATACGCGAAGGCGTATCAGCTTGGGTGGTGGAGCGTGCTTCCGTTTGTTGCGCTCGCGACAGCGAGCGTGGCGGCTATGAGGGGTGTGAAGGAGCTGATGACGGAGAAGGTGGAGGCTACGGTTGAGAAGGAGAGTAGTGATATTGGTAATGAGAAAAGAGTGGGGAGCTTGTAGTGAGGTCGTTCATGATATGATTTGAGTGCTTTATGTGGGTCTGGGGGACAGTGGTACAAATGGTGCGGGCAATGTGGAACGTAAGCAACGTATATGGTGTTCAGTTTGATTGGGAGTTTACGGTACGTATACTCAATCTTCTGCTTCTTTAGTTACATGAATAGAGATATGAACCATCTTTTCAAATAAATTAGATCCAAAATCGTGGTTTACCTATATCTACCCGACCGTGTACCTCCTAATCTACCGTCCTCAAAACCCAATGAAATTATGATTTAACCACCTCACCATACAATGAAATTGCTAGCAGCGTCCACACAAGTACTACATCATAAAGAGTATCCCTCAGCCAAAGAAGTGTACACAAAATAAATTAAATGTAAGAGGTCTTGTGACTACGTTACTCGTACTCCCCATTCCCCCAATCCCTCACTATCACAAAAGCGAAACAAAAACGTACCGCAAAACCACAAGTCCTACGTTCCATACTAATTTACTTCACCCACCGCTTACCTTTCCACTAACGCCCTACTTTATCTCCTCTCCCATCCACACCACCTATCATTAAAACAGCACCAATCCACTCATTTCCTTTGTACACTCAGTCCTACAATCTCAACATCCCCCTTCAATATCCGCTTGTGTAGCTAGAAGATACGTCACCTGACCTCACGGTAGCGCCAATCACATCTATCTTCTATTAAAGGATTGGTGATACACCTTAAGGAGAATTCTGTGGGCGTATGGGGGTTGAGGTTTACTACAAGGAGTGAGTGTTCCGTTACAAGATGTGACACGCGTGTGCCACGAGGAACGTTACACGCAAACTCAGCTTCAGGTTGCAGGGGAGTGATTTGTGTATAGGGGAATGACGTGGCGCGAAAGAGGTGGGGTAAGTAGTGTGTGGAAGAGGTGTATATAAATGGGTGTTTTCGCCGTGGGGAATGGGTTTTTTTGTTCATGCCTTTGACTTCTTTTTTATGGAAAGGGGGAAGTGTGAGGGCCTTTACATGCCTGGTTTAAATTTATCTTTTAGAATTTTTTAAGTTTTGAAGACACCCTTCGGCAATATCTTTTTCTTGTTGATTTTTTCAGTATAATGTATGCATCTCCATGTCTTTTACAATTATAATTATACACCCAAAAATCACCCACTGGAACGACTTCTGCCACTCACCGACGAACTTCGAACTCACATTATTTGGATCAATCACCCACATTTCAAAAGGATCAATACGCTTGAAGACCTAAGGAGCCATACTTGCCTTTTATCCTCCGCTAATTCGAAATATTTGGCCATTGTAAGATAACTATTTCCTTAAAAAACCGACACCTTCACCACCTGGGTGTCTACTTGCATGTTTTATTGTTCAAAGGAGTAGCGGCGTATCACCAAATTATTACCGCCTGACACACTCTAGAATGGCATGTTGGAAGTTCGTGGTTCTACGCGGTAAGAGAGACTCGATGGAATACCGATGAGATTAAGCCGTTCCGATGAAACGCTCTCGCGGTTATGGAACTCCATACCGCAACAGCTACCGACGGAGTACCACACGTTCGCCACCTACTCCAAGGCTGTTAACCGACGCATTGAAAATACGATCTTCCAAACACTATTTGTCCAGCTATTTTTCAGACCTCACCGATTCGGATTTTCTCTCCTTCCAGCGTCACTAATCTGTTAAAATACGACATTTTTTTTTTTGCATATATATCTGTCTTCTGCCTACGATCTTCCAAACACTATTTGTCCAGCTATCTTTCAGACCTCACCGATTCGGATTTTCCCTTCTTCCAGTCTCACTAATCTGTTAAAATACGACATTTATTATATATATATCTGTCCTCTGCCTTGGACTATTTTCTCAAATTTCCATTAATGTGTTAATGTGTGGTGCGGATTTGCTCCACTCAAGACATTTTACAAGATTTAATTTCATTTCGCGAAGTTTGGTCATGTGCAACGAATTGGAATCCCAGCATTACTGTCTTGCTTTCCTGCTCATTCTTACCGCCATGGTGTTGGGGAGGGACGACGACGACGACGATGCGAATTTTGAAAGGAGCATGGCAGTGCCCGCACAACTATGCCATATTCTTCTATGAGTTTTACTTGTGCTCTGGAAAGTCTTCCCGGGTACGATCAGGTGACTGTCAACTATGAGATATATGGAAAAATTTGGAAACTCTAGATAATGTTTAACCCAACTATGGAAGACGGCGACAATCTTCCGCTCTAGCTCGGCCATTTTTGTCGGAAGACTTATTGGGAGCCAAAACGTGGCTCAAAGAGACTACCTTAACTACCGAGGGCTTTTTTTTAGTATTGCAGACGGCTCGTCCTATTTTCTTCCAACGATTATAGTTTATATTTTTGTAGAGTCAAGATGCCTCTGGCCGAGGATCTATTAGTGAAAAAGCAAGTACGGCGCGAATATCCCAGAAAGTAAAGCAACCAATCCTCTGTGGTCGATGGCTTTCTTCATTTGGTCACACAAGGCTAACTTTTATATAGGATCCCGACCTGCTCAGTCATGTGTCTTGACAATTTTTATTATTTACGTCTTCCCTTCGCACGGTGTTGCTGAAAACGTCGAATCTTTTTCGCTTTGAGCCTTACAAGTTCACTCCGGTGACTTCGACTCTATTATGCTCGATAATGTTATATTTTTGCATTGTTTCGTTACCATACACGACAACCTTTTATATCATTCTTTGCCCTCATATTATTCATCGAGTTTCCAAATTTGGCATTTTTATGGCTCGTGTAAATTTTCTTGTAGAGTATGGATCATGTATGTGAAGGCACCATGCGGTAAGCACCAATACAAACTCACATGCAACATTCTTTTGATAACACCACACAGTCTTCCCGTGGGCTTTCCGGTACTATTAACAGTCAACGCACAGCAGCCTTTCACTTCCCATTTCTTATGAACAGGTTCCTGTCTGAGAGATTACGAGGGATGGCCGACAAAAATCGCGGACACATTGAGATGAAAAGAAGGATATCTCCAAAGTTATCGCTGCTTGTTCCCTGTTTAAGACTTGGTGTTCCTTACGCAGCCTTGCTGTATACTCCCCATTGGCTGGGCAACAAGCGTACCACTCTTAGCAACCTTCTCAGCCTACGTATTGGTTATAGCACTCAAAATTTATATGTTCAATGTATGAAGAAAGGGCAATGCCTATATATCATCATTACTTTGGTTGCATACTCTCGATAACACCTTGGCGCAACACAACGAATTGATAGAGACCGAGAGCAGTCCTTAGAATGGCCTGAGGCTCAATATTCGCGGCAATCAGGCACTGAATCATAGTCCACAATAGACTAGATGCTGGAGGAGCAGGCAGCGCCCCCTGTTCTTAGTGGTCGTGTGTGAGGAAAATATTGTTTTCGCAGCGCTTTAAGCTTTTTCTGCTGCGGGGATTTATATGGCGTCGATGGACTTACTCATGTTCTTGTTATGTTGTGCTTTATCTCGATGCACCGTTTGCACAGGAAGTATTTCATTCATATCCCCAATTCTATCAATTCTGACGGCATAGTTTTCTTCACTGTCTCCTTGACCCAACACACTTACAACTACATACCCGGTTTTTCCATCTCCCTTCGCCCCATAGCTTCTCAAAATTCTATTTGGTCACACAGCTAGAATAAACCCTAGGGGTTAGAAAACCTTCAAAGCATAAAGATTATATATAGCCTAGATGCTTCTTTGTGGACGACACGCCCACCGCAGAATTCACATCAAAGAAAGAGAAAAATCAGCCAAGACGATCTGAATCGATCCCATCCATACCTGTACCTCAACTGACAAATATGCTTGAATGTGAATACACCTAATCACGTGCCCACTCACATGACCCACATATATATACCTCACCTTCCATAGTACTGCTCAATCACTCATTTAATCACTTTCTCCTCCATCAGTATTACCCATATACGTCACCTCCAACAAAATAATTCTCTACGACAAAATCACCCCACCCACCTCACCAGTCACCACCCTTTGACCGCTCCCTTCTGAAACTAAAAGCCAAGTCCTACGGACTCTCAATGACATTCAACATCATGCCATGAAACTTCCCAAAATCTGCTAGTGTCTCTGTGTATTTACTCCCCGAGGCATATCTTGGTATGCCGGACAGTCTCGTCACCGATACGAGTTCTCGGCCCCCGTAGCGGCCCCAACCACCCCTGCTGGCCCCTAGAACCTCTAAGCCGAAGCTAACGCGCACGGAAAGTTAGGAAGGCGACTTAGAGCCGAAGGAATAAAGTTGTGGGTGTGTTTTATAGGATGTGAGATCCAATGCATTATACTTATGAAAAAAATTGGTCCACATTATGTATGGAAGGCTTCGCAATGTGTACGGACACAAAACACACATATGAGGCGTACGCCATCACAACTTTGCGAAAACAGGGAGATTTTATTATTTCCCTGCACCGGTCGTCACAAAAAAGTATTTTTGCCAAATTTCATTCATTCCAATATCGATCGCAAGCGAGACGGGGACCCCCCGGGTATCAAAGTATAAATAATCTATCAGAGAAGAACGCTCAAAAACAACAAACAAGATAAAAATATCAATGTTCACAAAACATTAAGGCACCCAGTCAGTAATCTTTATCGAGGGGGAGACCGAGAAAGGAAACCAAGCGAGGGTGCGACGAAGTCAGCGCTCCTCGGAGAGAAAGATAGGGGTATAAAAATGCTGGAGAGTGATGCGTGTAGCAGCGGTGCTGGTAATACAAGCCAGGCCGCCTTTACACATACCACCCGACCAACCAAAATCTCACAGGAATAGAACAATGCAAATGCAATGCAAAAAACCAACAAATGCGTATCAAATCATGTCCCCCTCGCCCGCGCACACTCGCTACACTTTAGTCCTGTCAACATCCCAACTCTTTCCTAAATGCAACTTGGAATGCGAGAGGGTTTAGGGCTTCTTGGGTAGCTTGGGATCCACGATCTCGCCATCGTCGCCGCCGTGGGGGACGGTGCACTTTCCAACGTCTTCGAATTTAGGAGGGTATTCGCCGCCCTTGTTGAGTTGGATGTTGAGGGTCCTGCCGGAGCTAAGGCAGACAAAGTCGTCGAGACCGTCGCCGTTCACATCGAGCCAGCGAACATCTGGAAATACAAGTCAGCTTACTAAGCACTGGAAGAAGAGAAGAGGAAAAGCTTACCCTTGGCCCAGCAGTTGGTCTTGATGTCTACTCGCGCCCCATCGGCGTAGTTGTTGTTGACCAACTTGTAAATGTAGAAGGCTTCGCCGTCCTTGGCCCACACAGCCTCGCGCCCTTCGTTCTTGGATACCTCGGTGGACTGCACGGACTGCACGGGCTCGTAGAAGTTTCCGGGAATCGTGATCTTATTCGCGTCGAGCTTGGTGGCCTTGTTGTTCTCGCATCGGTTCACGGTAGTGGCCTTGTTAGGGGGTTGGAGCATGCCGGCCTTATCGGCTTCTTGGAAAGCATTCCACCAGATGGCGGCCATCTTCTTGTAGCCGTCGTCAGTGGGGTGAACTCCGTCAGAGAGGTCGTTCTTGCTGAGCCACGGTTTGTCGGATTCAAACATTTCGGCGAGAACGATGCGCTGGTTTTGCTTGCGGCGCCTCTCAACGATGTCCCGGTACTGGGGGTTGATGACCTTGGCTCTTCTCGTGGTGTCGTCCGATTTGGCTTGAAGCACGGTAGAGAGCAGGATAGTTACACCGGGGATTTTCTCATAAAGTAAGTCGAGCATCTGGTCCATACGTTTCCCGGTTGTCTCGACTTCGAATCCGGTCTTGTTTTGAGTAGCATCGTTTGTGCCGGCGCTACAAATGGTTATTTCTCTTGCACAATACTGTATAAATGATGGGAATTCCTACTTGATGGCAATGAGATTAGGTTGTCTACCGACAACCATCTCAGCTTTCTTTATTATTTCATCCACACGGAAGCCGGGATATCCTGAGACGTCCTGTTCACCCATTAGCATTGCCTATATACGGTCGCGCTGAATTCTTACATTGTCACGCATGGTGCCACCCTGTTCGTTGCCAACCATGTTGACTTCCCATCCTTCGAAGCGGAGCTGGTCCCGCAAAGCCTTTCGATAACCATTTCCATCCGAAGATGCAACACCGTAGGTGATGGAAGCCCCGAGGGGTAGAACTCGCAGTGGAAAAGCCTTGTTTTGTCGCTTGTCTAGAGGGTAATTGAACCGGGAGTCTACTTGTACATTCTCGCGTGTGTCGATGATCGAGCCTGGCGTAGATAGAGGAATTGAACTGACAAAAGAGGAAAGGAAAGCAAGGGATAAGAATGCAATGTGGCTAGCCATTATGGTTGTTAAAAGGGTTGAACGAAAGTAATGAGGTCAAAACCTCGGGTAGTGAGTGACTTGGTTGAAATACTAAAAAATGAAGTTGTACGGTTGAGTGAAAGATTCCCCACGAAGCGAATATGGCAAAGTTATAGACCATTGCGCCCACTCGCAGACTGCGTCGGTGATTGCGGCCAAAGCAAACGGCAGGGGTGGTCATGACTCCGTGGCGAGCAGCCTGCGGGAAGCCTTAGGGCCTGGGACGGTTTTCTGGTTAGCGTTCCCACATGCCACATATTTACAAGTGTAGGTAGACAGGTAAGACGATGTGAGTCTACTAGTCAATTGCTTACTATTATAATGGTACAGTAGTTTAACGATAAGGGCGTAGCAGAACGCTGGTGCGCTGGAGTGTCGCGACACAGCCCACTCCCTTGGTGGAATGTAGTTGAAGACCTGGTCTTCGGTTCGAGAACCGTCGATTGTTCCCTTGCCTTTCGATGTGGTACAGCAATTCATGCACTGTCAGTGTTTATCGTGGATTTTCAATGTTGTCTGGTAACCATCGTGGCGGCCTTAAAGCCACTGTACCAGCGTCGTATCTTTGCTCCCGCCCTGGATGGTGCACAGCAGGGGGCTGCAAAAACCCCGAATGACATGGTCTCCATGGACTTTCACCTACACACTAGACCGCACACTCGGGCTAAGTCTGCAGTGGAGAGAAAAGGTTAAGACCTGCACTGCCCTTCCAAGGGGCCAGCGAATAAGCAGCTTAGAAACTTTGAAACCACAGTCAAAACTCAGGATCTACTCATCCAGGCCAGGCTAGTCATCTCGAAGTCCGAAGCGACGAAGCGTGATGTTTAGCTATGATCCGTGCGCACCACCGTCAGTATTTTTGGAAAGCCGAGCCTTTCCGAAAGGGATAGACTAGCGACCAGCTTACCATAAATTTCATCTTATGCTTCCAAAGATTTGTGAACATCTTACAATAAGCAGTGGCCCGATGCCAAATTGAGAAAAGCTTAGAGCTCACCTCTAATAAGAAGTACTTCGCATTCGCACGAGTATATCTCGTTGCTCCGTGTGCGATCTCGTGCGGTTGTTACCGAGATAACCTTGATGGAAATACGATCGGGTGTCCCGAGGTATGGATGTCTTATTGGTCTGATTGAGTAGTGTTCTGATCGTTACACTATTATGGTAGTAAGTAAAGTCATGAGACTTGTTCGTGGATATTTCCCTCGCTCTTTCAAGTCTTTCTTCGTATACGTCGCACGCCTGAACAGCCAATGGACCTTACTCAAGATCATACTCGAAAGAGATGGTATTGATAACGAGGGTGTACTAAAAACGACATTCGATGTTTCCAATCAAAAAAATCAAAAACCGTGAAAGAGAGGCACAAAGAAAGGAAACTGCCATTTTGAAATCCAGGTCCATTCGTCATTCTCATAGCACACTTCGGCGCATCCTCAAGACCCACTGAGATAATACACGTCAATTCACGATGAAAGATCGGAAACACATCAAATGTTTAAATAGCGCAGCATAATTCGTACTTGTATCCAAATCCATAATTTTCAATTTCAATCTTCGTTGTCATGACATCACCAGCCTGTCATTCTGAACTCATCAGTATTTTTCCTCAGCAATATTCTGGATGTAGTAAATATTTACTGTGGATAGCTCCAACCAAAAATTCAATTTACTTCGGCATTGACTCCTCAGCATATGCTCACTATACTCAAGGATGAAACCAATCTAGGCTATACAAACACACAGCTAAATACACTTACCCAAAGAACCAATACACCACCAACAAAACCGCGAACACCCCGACCACAGTCCTCAAGCACCTGTCCACTCCACAACCACCTTACCATGTCAACCCTCCGCACCCTCCGCTTCCGCCTTTCATCCTCCCTCCTATCATCCACACGCCTCCTATCAACCACTCCCTACCCCCTCCAACAACGCATGGGCTCCAACCCGCCATCCAATCAACTCGACTCGCCCAACGCGTCAGTGCGCAAAGACACACCCAATACCGACCCACAATCCAGCGCTTCACCAGACGAGCACAAAACGGGGGACGACCACCCGGCGAAGCAGCCGGATCCGCAGATGGAGCCTGATCGGAAGACGGGGATTGGTGGGGAGTCGGAGGTCAAGGGGGGAAAGGAAGGGTTGGGAGAGCGGACTGATCGGTAGGTTGGAGGGCATGAGGGTGAAGGGAGAGGGAAAGGTTTCGGCATTGATTGTGAGAATAGAGAACTTTGGAGAAGATACTTCCATCCAAATTTGAAACAGCATATTTTTGGGAAAACTAGCGTGAGAGAATTGGACATAGAAGGTGGTTGGAGATCGTATTTGCACTGTTGGTGGGGGTGGCTAGATGGATGATGGGCGGCAAGCGATCCCAGGAATATGATACAAGTATAGAGAGAACAGTGTAAGACATGAAACTCCAGTTTTTTCCCACGCCGAAGGGGGTATCTCGTCCCTATAAAATGCTTTTGATTGTGCAAGAAAAACTGAAACCAAAAAAGTAAGCCATCCACCCGAAAGCGCCAAAGTACTGTGATTTTTGGAGCAATGTACAAGACGCGAAATGTGTCGTGCGGTTTGATCCGATATGCATGTAACTACCTAGGCAGATACTAGTGGCCCACAGAAATCACGCAGGACAGCAACAAGATCATCTTCGCGGAAAAGCTGGAGGAGAAGTCTTTCCTCGACTTCTTTCCAAGAATTGAGCATATCCAATTCGTCGCGACCTAGAAATCGTGACTCGTTGCCACGGACATCGGTACGCTCTGCTTTCTCAAGTACAGCCTGCACCTTCTCTTTCTCGAAAGCAATGCGTTGGATGATGCGGATCATGCCCTTGTATGTATCGTGAAGAAGCTTCTCGCGCGCACGCTGGCGATCATACCAAACAAGATGAATGGAGTGCTTTGCTTCGCGCCGATCCACTTTTGGGACTTCTTGAGTTTGGATGAAACCTTGCACAGCGAGATCATTGACGACAGCTCTAATATCGGGAGCAGTCATCATCATGGCAATGCCGATTTGGCGTTCATCGAGCCTTCCCTTCTTCTTCAGCGCACGTATGAGTTTTAGACCAAGCTGAGGCTTCTTGGCAGAAACAGTGTTCTCGATTTCATGCTGGATGAGGCTCTTCGCAATATCCTCAAATTCTATCTGCCACTGTGAGTGACCGGCACGAGAGTGCCATGTGGCAAAATGGAACGGATCCCTGGCCAAATTCTCAATATGGGCGTGGATCAGCTGCAGTCTCTCATGATGGCCGAGATCTATAGGATCTACCGGGTCCTCCATTTTGTACGACTTGTCCAGGCTTCGTCCTGTGATTTTGCTGACAGCATGTGGATCGAGTCCCTCACATATATCGAAATCTTTTGATTGTTTCTCCACATCGTGAGCCGTGACAAGATAAAGGCACGGCGGCGAAGGAGGCTCGTCATCCTTCTTCTTGGAATCGATTGGTGGATCTGGCCACTCTTCGAAGCACCGACGGACCTGTGATTCGACACATCGCAGCATGATCTGATAAATGCGGGCAGTGGTAGGGCCAAGCCGTTGCTCCACGAGACGCACAAGCTGCTCTGTGCGCATGGCAACTGCAATCTTTTCGCGATTGATGCGAATCGGCATTTGTTCTTCTGCTGCGCTGAAATCTCCATCGCCGCCACTTGAGGCCCAGCCATTCGCGCCATTGACCTTTAATCGCTTGTTCGGCTGCTCGTGATCCCGGTTGTTGACTTTACGTTTCCGGGTGGCGAACTGTGGAGGTTCTGCCCACGCATCGCGTGTACTTCGCTTTTGGGCTAAAACCTCCCTTGCAACGATGCCTTTGTCTTTGGTCCCTGAAGGCATCTGCCCGTTCCAACGCGCATCCAGAACTTGCGTAAGTGCGACTTGATCAAAATCGCCCGGAGAGAGATATTGCGTCTCATCAACCCTCATGATCCACCCTTGCTGCATGAGCAATTGTATTGCATCATAAAACTCGTCAACTGTCTTGAGGTACAATTTGTCGCCAGCGCCATGATCTGCTTCGTCCAAAGAGCCATTGCTCATGCCGTTGACTTTGGTGTCCGTGCCATTAACATGGGTGCCATTCGTTCTCTTTCGTTTTGTGCCTGCGCCATTGACGCCTTCGTCCTCGGAATCTTCAATCGGGTCCTGCGGGGGGAAAAAAGCGTTTTTCAGATCCCCAATGCGCGTATGACCGTGCTCAAGCAGGTTTCCAACGATAGCGCTCGCATTTTTGCCGAAGCGGTCTTCAACCATTTTGACCACTCTGCCAAAGCGCACCAGGGCGTACGACTGCTGCCAATCGATTTCGTATGCTGTCACGGCCGAGACAGGGGACGAGTGAAAGACGAGATGGGACTGGACCAAGGTGACGAGACCAAGAGTAATCTGTCGCCGGTTCAGATACGAGGCCTTGACCAGTTGGTGTAGGTTTTGTCGGCCATAGCGCGCAAGTATCGAATAAACTCGCTGTAAGTAAATGTTAACGCGGCACATGAATGACGGAAAACCCAAATTTTTTTAAAGGATAAAAACAAGAAGATCGGTGATGACGTCGAGACGTCTCATGCCTGGGGCAGCTTCCACTTACGGACGCAAGTTCGCCATAAATATCTTGGACGAGGAAAGAGCAGAGCTCCGCGAGTACCTGCAGATGTGAGTGTGAGTCCCACGGAAGGAGCATGGCAACGCAATGCGACTGCTGATGGAAGGAAGACTCACGGGAGTCTCACGCTGGGTGTAAGACATGATTGTGCCTAGATATTTGCCAGATATCTAGGATCCAGTAGTACTACCGTGGAGGCATTGGGGAGGCTAAGAGAATAGCAAAGAGAAGATGAAGAGGAGCAAGGCGCAGACAGGCGAGCTTCTTCCGGAGCAGAAAACATGGCGGGGAGTCCAGATCGGGTTAGGGCCATGCTTAGTCACATGATGCCTCATTTTCGGTCGGCTCATCATGAAGCTGCGTAGCTCACAACAGCACTCATCCCATCCCAGCCATTGCCCTTTTCCCACTGCCTCCAGCCCCGTCCTACGGCGCCCGCTTCACCATGTTCTCCCGCACAACCGCCTGCCGGGGCGCACAGCGAGCTGCCCGAACGCAGGCCATCCGCCCGGCCCAGCGCCGCGGACTGGCTGCTCCCGCTTCAGGTTCGTTCCAGTATCAGTCTGGCGAGGCAAAGGGCGTCAAGTTTGCCAGCAGAGACTTTGCTGGCCCTACCACCACTCTCGCGCTCGTCTCCAAGGCAGGCACTCGCTACCAGCCACTCCCTGGCCTCACCGAGGCCCTGCAGAACTTTGCATTCCGGGTACGCCATGCCATCACGAACCCGCCAGAATACCCGTGGGAAGCTCTACTGACGACCAATTGGCATCTAGTCCACCGACCGAAGGTCGACGTTGCGCATTGTACGGGAATCTGAGCTCTTGGGAGCTGAATTGAACGCGTACCACACTCGCGAGAACCTGGTCCTCGAGGCCAAGTTCCTCCGCGACGACCTACCTTACTTTGTCGAGCTTTTCGGCGAAGTTGCTGCATCTACCCAATACAAGCGTATGTGGAATTAACGGGTCGAGATGGAATTGAGTGGAACGCTAATAGCCAGTAGCCCATGCATACACTGAGGAGGTCCTCCCTTTGATCCTCTTTGCCCACCAGCGCTTCCTCGCCAACCCAACTGAGAGGGCCGTTCAATCCGCACACTCCCTCGCCTTCCACCGTGGTCTCGGTACGCCGACTTCCTCCGCATCCACCATCCCGGTCACCAAGTATCTTAGCCCCGAGTACATCGAGGAGTTCTCCAAGCTCGCCTACGCCAAGCCCAACTTCGCGGTTGTTGCCAACGGTGCTGAGCACAGCGAGCTCTCCCAGTGGGTGAATGAATTCTTCGACAAAGTTCCAGCACAGGCCACATCGGAGTTTGGAAACTTGGCTGGTACTGAGCAAACCAAGTACTACGGTGGTGAGGAGCGTCAGGCTTATGACGGCTCCAACGCTATGGTCATTGCTTTCCCCGGATCTAGCTCCTTCACTGGCAAGTTCTACAAGCCTGAAATTGCTGTCCTCGGTTCTCTCCTCGGCGGTCAATCCAACATCAAGTGGTCTTCCGGCTTCTCCCTCCTCGGAAAAGCAAAGGCGACTCCCTTCACCCAGGTCAACACCACAAGCGCCATTTATTCCGATGCCGGTCTCTTGTACACCACTATCACCGGCGAGGCGGAAAACGTCGCAGCGACCGCCAAGACCGCCGTGGAACTCATCAAGAAGATTGCTGCTGGTGAGATTTCTAAGGAGGAGATCGTAAAGGCCAAGGCCGCGGCGAAGTTCAAGGAATTGGAGAATGGCCAGGACATCAAGGCCGGTCTGATCCTTACTGGTGATGGTCTTGTCAACAACAACCAAGCATACCAGATCGACGAGGTTGCCAAGAAGATTGACAGTGTCACAGAGGAGGCCGTCAAGTCGGTAGGTTTATTGGTGTATGTGGTTCTTTTTCATTTGCTAACTACCCGAACAGGTCGCCAAATCATTACTCGAGAACAAGGCCACCGTATCAGCAGTCGGTGATCTTTATGTTCTGCCATATGCTTCAGAACTTGGCCTCAACGTGTAAGTGTAAATACGAAAGATTTAGCTGGATGTTGCCTTGGAAATTCCTGTGTGAAAGGGGGCTTTCTGTACCATTACTGTGATTAGTCCCAGATAGAAGTGTTTTATACGAGCCTTTCCCTTTGTTACACTTATTCTACTTGGTGCAGAAATGTGATGTAATTCGATTGTGGTATGCTTGAAAGTCACAAGTAAGCCCCTAGTTTCGGATTTGGAAGTTCTTTCCGATCAGCATAGTCCGAGTGCAAAACATTCTGAATATTCCCAATTTGGCCATACAAATGTATGGTGAGTTTGGTAATGGTCAATCCCTTTTGTCTAATTGGCCCAAGCAAGACATACATGCAGCGAACACCTGTTCTCACGTGCCTTCGCGTGCCTCTTCAACGCACGGACCTCAAGCAACTCGATCAACAACAGCACTTGAGGCTAATCAACAATTGTATTCATTGCCCGTACAGCTCGCAACAAGCGCAACTTATTTCCTACCCACACACGGCTTCTCCCACCAGTCAACAAGCAACCCTTGAATCGCAGGCCGTACCCAAAACACGCCATTTAACGCACGCGCCCGCGCGCAATCGCAGACGAACAGGAACGACCTTCATAACCCTTCTCTCCGTTTACGAACCCCCACGTCTACCTACCGAGCACCTCTTCAACATCGCCCCTAAACGAATCCAAAGAAAAAGTAGCAAAGGAAAGGAAAATACCACACTCACAGAGAGAGAAAAAAAAATGCCAAAATCCATGTACCCCCGTCCAACCTTCAAAAAGATCCTCAAAGCTCAGAGTAACCGCGCGATAAGTAAAGATGTTGATATCTTGGTACGTTTCCCCCCCCCCCCCCCCCCCCCCCCACGTTTCCCCCTCTTTCCTATCCCCACCTTCCTCCACGCGCGCGCGTACTTCGATAGCGTGGTGCAAAAGTTGCTAACACAAGGCGCGCGGGGGGGTTATACATAGGTCTTCCTCAAGTACACACTCTTCATGCAAGCGCTCCTCGACGAAGCGCGGATCGAGACGAAGAAAGCAGGTGGTTCTTCCGGCGGAGGAGGGGGCGCGGCCGGTGGCGCTATTACTGCGAGGAGCGTGAGGAAGGTTCGGGAAGGTGTTTTGCGGAAGTTTAAGGGGTGAAGTGTATCAAGTGTTGGGAGAGTAGGAGGTTGTTGTCTAGGATGGGTGGATGGGTGGGTACGAGCGGTACGATGCTTTTTTTCCCCGGGGGGTTTATGGGGTTTGTGGGTTATATTGGGATTATTGGATTGCGTAAAGGTGGGGGATTGCTGGGATAATGGCGTATAGGTGTGTTTTTTTGTGTGGGTTGTTTGGGGGTTTTTTTTTATAGGATGTTGTGATACCCTCCCCCGCCCCTGTGTGGTTCCTTTTTTTATTGCGGTTTTTATGACGGAGGATATGGGGAATGGTTGAATGGGTGGTGGGGTTTACAGATGTATGTTTGCCTTTCTCTCTCTCTTACGGACTCGTACCTTTGAACAAGTGCGAAAGTAAAAACATCAAAAAGAAAAAAGGACACATGTTACCGTACCATTCCCTACAAGTTCATCCAACCCAGATCCCCCTCCACAAAGCACTCACCATCCCATACCATCACGTTGTTCGCCAAATGCCGCGTCCCATCCGCCTCTACGAAGAAAACTCTCCCAACCCTCGCAACCAACCACCCCTCATTCTCCCGTCCATCCGTGTGCCCACCCCTCTTCCAATCCACCTCAAGATCCATAGAATCACCAGGCGCACAACGCGGCTCTCTAATTGACGAGGCAGCCCTCAAACGCTCAAGTCCCCTTCTAAGCACCTCAAAGGTGACGTACAAATCATCGATCTCCTTCTTCCACGCAATCTCACTTCCTTTTGCTTTCCCGCCCTGTGCGCCAGCCTGCTTTACTTCCCCCCATGACCGTCTCCCGACCTCCATGTACGCATCGAATGTATCCCATAGCGGACTATTCACGTCAAACTCATCGCCGAAGACATCGCTCCGCTCGTCGTAGGGGCCCCATGGGCGGAGCAGGCAACCGCGGTGGATGTCGCGGGGGACTTCTTCAGGGGTGAGGGTGAGGAAGGGTTTCATGCGGGCTTCTTGGCGGGATTGCGGGGTCCCCAGGGCGTGGTGCGGGTTGGGGAGGAGGTCAATGCGGCGCAGGGTCGCGTAGAAGGTGTGGAGGGCGCTGGCGAGGGCGCAGGTGGCGGTTGCGCGGCAGAGGAGGGTGAGGAGGTAGGTTGTTTGGGGGGTGGGGGTTTGGCCGTTTGAGGATTGTGAGGGGGTTGTTGTGGAGGATGAGGTAGGGTATGGTTGGATTTTTAAGAGAGGGAAATCTTCGGTAGTAAAAGGTGGGGAGATTGGTTCTGCTGCTGGGGGTTCTGTCGGTTCTGATGTTGGGGCAGTTGATTCCGACGGTGGTGGATCTTGTGTGGAAAGATCGGATTGAGGCGGTATGGACGGTGGTGGTCTAGATGGCGGTTTTGGGTATGATGACTGGGTACCATGCAGGAGGTGCAAACATTCAATCAATGCCATACCGCGTTTGCTAGCGATTTGAGCTAGGAAGAAGTACATGCCGGCGTACTCATCCGGATGATGGATCTCTTGCTCAAAACCCAGCAGGATGACTTTCTCAATCATCCACAGTTTCTTGATGTATACCCATGTGGTTAAGGGGTTCTCCATGAGCTCGTGTCCGATTCCCATGGCCTCGCACACGATCTTGAGTTTGGCGTCCGCAGCCTCTGCGTCCCTCTGTAGCGCATCCCATGCATGTATAACATGTGTCAGCATTCGCCTTAAGCGGCATTTATTCTGACCCAGCGCGACCCAGAGGTCGAAGTATGGTGGGATCGCGCGGTCCACGAAGGTGTCGAGTATCTCCACAAGCTGAAGGCCCGGTGGTTTAGGAAGGCGTGGGTTGAGAGGAGGCGAAAGGGCCCTGAGCGAGGGATCTAGTATGGCTGAATTTTCGGTGAAGACGAAGGAGCGTAGATCTTCGAACGGAAGGGCGCCAGGCGCTTGAATGATGTCCGAGCTGAACATAATGGCCCCGAGATAGGAGCGGGAATACGTTAACGGCGTAGGGTCTCTGGACGCGAATGCCCAAAGGAACGACAGGTATTCGATAGGATCATGCGGAATTTGCAAGAACCGTGTAGCTTCCTGACAGTCGACACAGAGTAACTTAAGCGCCTCCAGAGCTTTTGTAAATTCGAACTGCACGATTGGACGTGGGGGAACAGTAGACGCTAGACGACGTTGGACTTTGGTACTGAACGCATCTGTTACGGGCTTTGCCAGCTCATGCGTCGTTATGATATGAGGGAGGGAATCTGCAACCGGTGACCAAGTCGAAGAAAGAAGGGAGTAGGGGCGATCAAGATCCAAGGGAAAATTCATGTCCAAAGGCATTTCGATATCCAAGGCCGTGAGCAGAGATTTACGGAAGTTGAGCCTAGTAATGATTGCATCACGGAGAGATTCGTCGATTTCGGCACTCCTGTGACTGTCATTAGTATGTGGGTTGGGGTTACAGCGGAAGAACAATCCATCCAGACTCACTCTTCTATCAGCTCGATCGCAGCATCCAGTTCTCTCTGAAACACATCAGGAGGGATCTGTACAAAAAGCACCCGATTATAGGTATTCGTGCAAAAATCCTCTTCTTCGAAGTAATCCCTCGATGTGATCTTCGCAATCACAAAGTCACATCCTTTCACCAGAGCTAAACAGTAAGCTCTGAGGACCTCCAGCAGCACGCCTGGCCGTCTGTCGTCTTCAATTTTCCCACGGTAGAACTGGGCCTCCTCGAGGGTTTTCGGCTCAGGCCAGAGCAGTCGATCAATGTGAATAGACGTGAACAGCGTTTGAGAAAGCGGGCTTCCCGTGTGCCAGGCCATTTCGTAGCAGAGGAGCTGGTCCATGATGCCGATGAGCTCTTCAGGAAGGATCGGAGTCAAGGGATCGTAATCATCTTCCAGAGTTTCACCAGGCTGTAGGAATCCACTGTCCATTTGGGGATCCATGATCTGTGCCATTTGTTAGATGGTGATTTTTATTGGTAGACAAAGTTGGAGATATGGGAGATGTGTACCTCGACAGCTCCTATCGATTCGAAAAGAGTAAAGTATTCATCTTTGACCAGCTGTCCGATATCGAGACCTGTAACTCGGTTAGCATACAAAAATCACGCATGAAAGCATTACCTGAAGATTTCCCATGGCTTATAACATGTACGTGCGCAAAGATGATTTCGTCAAAAACGGTATGTGAGCATGTCACATGGACAGCGTCGCACGATTCCGACGTCCATCGGAACCTCCAAAGGCAGCAACGAAATAAGAAAGAGCTAAAATTTACCTTTGCAAGCGGCCGTGAACTTCTCCGTAATATCCACGATTCTAGGTTCCATGGCGGCGGGCTGTCTATACGCCTGTCTCAGCGGTAAGCTAACGGGCGCATCTGCATGTAGTGCAGTATGCGAGGTATTATCATGATCTCTTGACGAAAGAGAAGCTGTATGCACATCAACCGTCGAGAACCAATAAGAAAAGAGGGGAAGGTGAAGATGCAACGACTTACATGCTTCATCGGTGATGCAGGTAGCGTCTGAGGCTGTGGCCGGGTTGTGGCGCAGAGCCATGTTCTTGTGCGTTTGCGTTTGTGTGGAGTTGATTCCGATTGCGGGACGGTTCTGGATAGTTATGCAAGGCCGGCGCAGGAGGCGAGTGGGAGCTGCGAGATTTTGTGGAGCTACGGCAATACGTATCTCACGGAAAACAGAGCTACTTCACGCAAGATGCACATATTAATGGCGGGTTTGATCGAGGTGCAAATCTAGTCATGCATTGGCTTTTTTAACATCTCCATCCACCACGAATGCCGTGTTTGGTAGTACAAAATATACATTCATCGCTAGTAGGTTTGTGCATGCCCTCCTGCTGCTGCGCTCCGCATCTCCCTCACCCTGCACATATTCTCCCATCCATCATGCCTCCATAGCTATTGCACCGTTCGTTTAAGAGCTTGCTGACTGAGCATCTGCTGCCGCGTTGGCATCAGTCAAGTTCTTCACTTCGCCCTGCTTGCCGTTCTGTATGTTCCTGAATCAGCCCAACGTCCTCTCAAACCATTCCCAACACTGTAACAAAACTCACCTCCCACTTGGCGAACCTCAAATCGCTCTCGCCCCTCTTCTCAGCGGCAATGCGCTTCTCCTCCTTCAGCGAGCGACGCACGACGCGGGATGCGACCGAGATGTAGCGGTTGTAGCTGTTTCAAATCATCAATTGCTGCTTGTTTGGCGGGGAAAGGGCCAGGGAGGAGCGTACGAGATACCGGCGGCTTTCCACGCGAATGCCATTGTGATGGTTGGATGGGTGTGGATGTGGGAGGTTGGTTGAGTTGGGGGTAGAGTTGTGGTGGTGAAGTTACGGACGGAGCTTGGCTGGAGATTTGCGGATGCGGCTCGGAACGGATTGAATCACGTGAGCTACCTTACTTCAGGTGCTCACAACATCAAATAAACAACAAACAATTCCACCAATGTCTGCGCCTAGTAGATGGTGCAAGTTGCATTCAAGAAGAAATTGGCTCTTCTTATGATTACACAACATCTTCATTTTGTGTTTCAATCGCTCTTCTGAGGGAATTAAGCTCAATACATGGTCGTGAATGTATTCCGATCAGTTATTCATGATCTACGTAGCTATCGTCACAGCGCAGTTTCCAGATGCTCTCGTGGTAGAACATTTCTACAGACATATATGTATCGAGGTACCATGTCTTATAACCAGGAGGAAAGCGCTCATGAGTCCGTCTCCATGGCATCTCCACCCTCATCACCGCCGCTTTCCCTGTTCTCAAACGTAGCATCCAGCCACTCGGCAAGGTCCTGGCCCTCATACAACGTGAAATCCTCGTCCAAGCCTCCGATGCCAACGCTGGTGTTGTCGACGGTAAGTTCCTTATCTTGGGACAAGGATTCCTTCAGTGCCCTCAGCGCATGCTTGATGAGCTCCTCCCGACTTGTGCCCTCAAACTCGTCCAGATGCCTCTCCAAGTACGTCCTCGCCATCTGGCTCCTCGCACCGATTCCGCAAGCCACCATCTCCTGCGTAACGCCGCTAGGCTGGAATTCGAATAGATGGGGTCCTTTCGCGTCCACACCGGCAATCAACAGCCCAACACCATATGGCCGCCTTCCGTACTGTTGGGTGTTCGTCTGTGCACGGTCGCCGATGCGCGCAGTGATGTCGGCGAGGGGAATTGCACGGTCATATGTGAGGCGTGATGAGAGAGACTGCTGTTTCATGAAATTGGAGAGGACGCGGGCGTCGGAGGCGAGGCCAGCAAGGGCAACTCCAAAGTGAGAGTCTATCGGGATGATCTTCTTCTGGTAGGAGGAGAGCTCTTCCGCATTTCGCTTGAAGAAAGTTAGAATAAAGCAATATGTGGTACAAATGGTGACAGGAGCATATACATACCTTGATAGCTGCCAGTACGGCGTGCGTCTTGCTGACTATGCCCACGACAACCGAACCTTGTTTGACCGCCTCTTGTGCATACTCGACTTGAAATATACGGCCTTGCGGCGAGAAGGTCACGGAATCGTTGTCGTAATTGTTTCTGAACATGGCGGGTAGTACGGCGAGCTTATGTGTTGTTCCAGGCGAAGAGGTGGGGCAAGCTCTTTTCGACTATGGGTGATCTTCAATACCCAAAGTAGGATTATGCCTGTAAGAAGAAGCTGGGTAGAGGAGAAGTCGAGGCGGAGGGAAAGTAAGAGATGTCGATGTTGAAGTATTCGCGACCGATGCTGTTGTGAGTAGGTACGCAGGCACCTTCAATTACGAATAGCTCCAACAGCTTCTCGCCAAGAGACACGCGTCCGTGCGCACCCAGCCCAGCCAGGCGCTACCTACGCAACCGCACTTCAGCAATCACGTAGACAGCGATCTTCAATCTATAACTACCTCATATTGCACATGCATGCTCGATAACTGACGATCCAACGCTTACGGATAACCGCAAAACAAACAGATCTGTCACCCCGAGGCTTCCCCTCCCCCAACAATCATGGCCGGTATCAAAACCATCATCGGCTTGTCCTTCGTGCGTCTGCCTGTCTGCATCAGCTGCGTTGCTTCATGCTAATCCGAGTCCACAGGTCCTGGCGATCGGATTCCTGCTCGTTATTCTCAGCGCCGCGCTCTTCAAGAACTACCTTACCCTTCTCGTCGTCGCAACCTACGTTATCGCACCGCTACCGAACTGGCTATGCGGGCGCGCCGCCAACCACGATGATTTCATGGAAAGTTCGGGGAGTGGAGTGGTTGACTTTGGGAGGTTTCTGACGGGTTTCTTCGTCGTGATGGGAATTGGTAAGTTGTCCGATTTCGGCTGGTTTTGAGATTGAGCACCCGGAAGCCCGATGGGCGTTCATGATGAGCATTCGGGGCGCATGGCGCACAAACACAGCTAACGTACGAGGATAGCGCTCCCCACTTTATTGTACCACTCCGCAACTATCGAAGGAGGTGCAGCGGCTATGTCTGTTGTCGGTGGCCTCTTGATCTATGCGACCATCATCAGTTTCACACTTTTCTTCCAGGAGGACCAAGACTTCTGACCCGCCGACCAATCAGCATAACAACAGGAACGTCCTGAATCCATGGGCGGCGTGGAGAAGACATTGTGCCTATGGTCGAGTGGGGTGGGCAACCTTGGTATAGGAATCGGGTATCGTAATATGGGAGATTATGGGAGGTCCGATATGCGCCTTAGACAGGCGCTTGCATTTAGGGTCTGTTTACTTAAGCGGGATTGTAACATTATGTTGGTTATACCTATTATTATATCATGTGCAAAGGTGTGAATTATATCGTCTCTTATTCCTCAAATACCATATCCTCCATATGAGCCTTTGTTACACTGAAGTCAGACAACGTGCTGCTAATGTACAAGAACAATAAAAGAAAAACCCAGCCCCTCCATTAATCATCATGTCGATGGTATTACCAATTCGACCTTCGAGATCCAAAATAACCCATCACGCAACATGGTCCAGTACAGAGCAACTATTTTCTTGGAAATAGTGGCACGGTTTAGCACAGCATACATCTCTTATAGCGCCAGGTTGTAAGTGTACTCGTCCTCCATATTTTGTGCGACCCAAAGGACAGCGGAGCTGTATACGCATTAGTTCCATTCATGAATACCCCCACTTTCAAAGTCCTGAGATGAATAACTCACCTGAGCATCACCAAAGCATTCGCAACGACGTTTCCGATGCCCAGCCAAAGCGTCGGCCACACATATTCCGGAACAATATACTTCATCACCAAGACCACAACACTGCCCGCCAGACCACCAGCCAGCAGCGCAAATCCCAGGAAGAGAACCAGTCTCGCTTTCCAAGCAACGCCATTACCGGAGTAAGAAAAGCTATCGGCAGAAAGGCGGGATTTGTCGATGCTGTTGATGACGAGCATACCCAGGGCGCTGCAGATTCCGGGGATCCAGTCCACGAAGGTAACATGTGCTTCGGAGCCGTTGAGCGCAGATTTAGACCATGCGGCGATGTCGATCAGAATGTAGAAGCCGAGGGAGAACTACAGAATAATCAATGTTAGTATCATCCCCTAAGTTGCAGCGTGCACTTTATGGTGGGAGGGCTGCCTACCAGAGCTCCAGCTGTGTAGACGCCTGCTGTCCGCCCGTTTGCGTTGTTGAACCACGCGGGCTTGGGAAAGCGGAAAAGACGGTTGGACGACATTTCGACTCCAGAATATGAGTGCGGGTGGGCGAGGCCGTTGGATATACGGTTGCGTGGTATGCGTGGATTGAAGTGGGTGGGCTTGAAGTCTAATGGTCAAGCAAGCTGCTGCTGCTGCGATTGAATGCGCTGCGAGGCTGGGCACGCTGGGGTCGGACCGTCGTCGTCAGACGCGCCAAGGTCGAGTCCAGAAGGATCGACCGTCGGCGCTTGCCAAACGCCGACGTCTACAAAAAAGTTCGAGCTCTTTCGTTCCGCACCACCTAATTCATCCACCACTTCCACTCCCTCCTTTGCGCCTGGAATTTCCACGAATAGACTAAAACATGGGTTCTTCGAAGCCAATGGGGAAGGGCAAGCCCTCTTCGAAGGGTGGAAAGAGCGGCGGTTCGTTGAAAAAAGGCGGCGCAAAATCCAAACCCACCGGCAGCGCACCTGAAGGCATCTCCAAGCGCAAGCAAAAATCTCTCTCCCTCGCGAAACCCGGCGGTGCGCAAAAGACAAAGTCGAATTCCTCGAACCCGCATAAACCTAAACGCCGCATGTATACGGAGAAAGAGCTCGATATTCCTGCGTTGAATAGCATCGTACCCGCAGGCATCGCGAAACCGAAGGGCCAAAAGAAGGGAAAGAAATTTGTGGATGATCCGGCGAGTATGATGGCGATTATGAGTGTGGTCAATGCAGAGAAGGATAAGAATGTCGAGAGCAAGATTATGAGAGCACGTCAGCTTGAGGAGATTCGAGAGGCGAAGAGGAAGGAAGCGGAAGCTAGGAGTGAGGAGAAAAAGGCAAAATTTGTGAGCCTTTCACATATGCTGAGAAGGCGAAACGTCCGCTAACAATATACAGGAGGAGACTAAGAAAGGATTGAAGAAGAAAAGAAAGAGCAGGCATTCGGATCCAGCAAGAATCGAAGACGTGGACGATGAGCCGCCGGAAAAAAGCGCCAAACCGAAAAAGAAGAGGGTTTCTTTCGGATGAGCAATCCCGCTCGTTGCTGGTGGTCTAAATCTATGTGCCTCTTGTCTACGAAAAATCTATGATACCCCGTTCTAATCGAACCTCTACCGCTCTTATCCCTCCATCCATCCCGTGACTAAACCTAGGCATCCGGTAGAATTAATCGCCTATTCGTCGGATCGAATATCGGATATTTGTTCTCAACCATCTTGGCATCTGCATCTTTCTTCCCAGGCAAGGGGGCGTTGAAATCAATCTCTTCATGCATCTTCGTGAGAAAGTTCACTATCGCAGTAGCGAACCAGCGCTTGCCGCCCAACTGGAACCAGCTTAGGTGCCCACCCCAATTGGTGGTACACAGCACGGTGTATGGGTTCTGCTTGAACTCCTGGTAAGGAATGCCTTCGTTTTGCGAGATCTGATATCGTCAATTGAGAGGGATCCTAGGATGAATGGATGGAGGGATTGGAACGCTCCATGAGAACTTACAGGGTCGTCAGTAGCGTTGATAGCAAGGAATGGAATCTTAATAGCCATGAGCGCATCTACAGATTGCGCGTCTCGATAATATGCGCCTTCGGTGGGGTATCCCCAGGAAGGTGCTTGAACTACCCTGTTACATTCGATTAGTTGCCGCACAATTCTCTTGCCACTGCTCAAATGATGAAGCGAACTTACCGATCAAAATCCCCTATATACTTGCAAGCCGTCACATCCTCATCCTTAATAAGCGGATTTTGAGTAATCGTCTCCTTGTGACGCTGATACAACTTTTGCAAATTCCCTCCCATAGCCCTACTATACACCTCCAGCCCCAGCCAAGTTCTCTGCAGCCCTTTACTACACACCTCCAGATTCCACGGATTCGAGCACGCAATCGCCGCTTTCAATACACACTCGTCACCTTCCTCGCCCACATAATTCGACAAAATATTCGCTCCCAGCGAATACCCCACCGCGTAGAGCGGACGGTTCGGAAACGTCTTCCTCAAGTACTTAATCGTTTGTCGCACATCCCACGTAGATCGCGCGTTGAAAAGCTGTGGGGACGTGATTTTCGACAGCGCGCATCCTCGTCCATTAACCACACACGCCGCCCATCCTTTCGGCACCAGCGGAGCTAGAACTTCACGCAGATACACCTCATGGCTGCCTCCACTCAGACCATGCAAACTGACCAACATAGGCATATCATCATCACTACCAATCCCCTCAAATTCTTCTTCTGTGTAGAAAGTCGTCCGCTCAGGTAACGTTTCCTCCACTTTAGCTTCCTGTCCCACTTCGGGAGAAACAACAAAGTCAACAGCGAATTCACCTGGGTACACGGAGTGTGTTGAGTGGAAGATTTGGCGTTTGTAATAAATGGGAGGTCCGGCGACCTTGAGAGCTGTCCACATTGTTTGTAGGTGTCCGTTGAAGAGGAGCGGGTTGAGGTTGCATGGTGGAATTGCGGAAGAAGCGAAAGAAGAGAGCGAGGTTTTGGAACCGGATTTTGTGGGAAGAGATATTGGGGTTGGATGGTGCGTGTAGGAAGTTTTTCCGTAGCCTAGGAGGAAGGACATTGTTTTGGTTTTCTTTTCTTACTGGTTTTTGTAGAGGCTATGTATATATGAGTCGGTGTGTGTGTGGAAAATGTACGGTTCGGCCAGCGATTGAGTTCTTATGTCCTTTCTGAATTTATCGTACGAAAAATCACGAAGAAAGATGAGCGGTGAGCGACAGTGGAATATGAGAATTGCTCGTTTAAGTTTGCGGATTTGGCGTTGTATTCAATGTTCGTCTGCATCTGTTCGTTAGTGACGCTTCTGTACCACGCTTTTGTAAGCCTACCTCGCAACCTTTTGTGACAATGTATGGCAAAATAACGCTTGGTTACACTTTCTCGTCCAACCGACTGCTTCGACAATTTTCGAGAGAGAAAACAAGAGATTAGTTATCTGGGCATCAGGTTAGAGTTATTGCGCCGAGGTACGTAGAAAAGCCATTTGATTGGCCCACACAGACGCGCGGCTGTGGCGCCAATGGGGCGCGTCGCTCTTTCCCATTGTTGCGAATGTCGGGCACGACCTCCACCTAGAGTTGACCGCATGGACTCTGGAATCATGGCCAACCTACACGTACGAACCTCATTCTGGTGACCCCGTGTGCGAGAAGACTGATTCATCATGGACCCCCGATTCAACTGGCCACCGCAACAGGGCCCGCCGGCGCATCCCAACGGCCAATATGGCGCACCTCCTCCACCCGCTCCACCATCGCAGCATGCCTATCCGCAGATGGGATATGGCATGCAGTACCCGCCACAGCAGCACCAGGCACCCCACATGATGCCTCAATCACAGCCTATGCCAAATGCACCGCGCGTTGTGGTTCCGCCGCGAGCAAGCCAGCAGTACCCCCCCACGGCTCACCAGGCACAGGGACCGCGCCCTACACAACCCCAGGTCGTGATACCCCCTAGAAATCCGAATCCACTTCCTCAAATGCAGCCTCCACGTATACGGCAGGTTCAAGTTCAGGTCCCAAGGCCAGTTCAGAGGGCGAGCAGTGGCGGCATGCTGGAGAGTAGTACCACACATGGGCACGCGAGACCTCCGCAAGGCCACTCTTCGCAGATGCCGGGCGCGAAGCCTGTACAGAGATCACAGTCTTTCCAGGAGAACCCGCGACCACAAAATCGACCGCAGGCCACACCCACACAGAATCATAACCAGCATAGGGCTCCGCTTCAGCCACAGGGAACCCCCTCACATGCGCACGCGCATACGCCCACATCTGCGAATCAGCATAGAAGTCCTGCCTCGCAATCCTCCTCCATAAAGCGTTCGCATCCGCAAGTTGTGATTAAGAGGCCTTCTTCGCAGCTGCAAACGCCCACTCGCCCTCATCATGCACCTCCGAAGTCACTCCCTGCCGATCTGATAGTCATGATCCTGTCAGCGGCAGACGAGTATATTGCTGCCGCTCGAAGTCTGGGATCTTTGGCTGCCATGACACTCAAGAAGTGTGACCTGGACCAATACTACAAGCTCATGGCTACTGCAATGGGCTGCATGGAAGCGGTCTTGAAGAAATACAACCAGTCACCACGTGATGAAGCATTGCTGAGACTTCGGTATGCCAGTCTGCTCGTAGAGGAAACGGACAATAACCAGGAGATCGAGGAGACTTTGGCCAAAGGGGTATGTATCATGTGAAAAGCGAGAATCCAAATGCTAATTACAATATAGATTGCATTATGCAATCGAAGCCGTTTACACGACCTCAAGTACGCCATGCTGCATTTGCAGGCTCGTTATCAATTCAAGAGCAGTCCCCGGTCGGCATTCAAGCTTCTAGAACAACCCATCCAGGAGACAGAGACATTCCAACATACTGTCTGGCTGTATGCGTTCCGCTTCCTGAAAGCCACTCTTGCACTACAAGTACCCGGACGTCCGGAAACGGCGTCGGCGCTGCATCAGCTTCACACCATTGCCGGGCATGCTGAAAGGAAGGGGGATAGAGCTATTTTTGTCACCTGCTGCGCATTAGAGGCGATGATACACCTGCGTGGAACTGCCCCGGATAAACTGGAACATGCACAGAGAGCACTAGCTTCAGCGCGGAGTCTCCAACTGCAACTATCAGCTAAGCAACTGGGCCAAGTTGCCATTATGATCGACTGCATTGATATAGCTTGTACCCTCCAGAACGGTCAACCGAATATTGAAAAACTGCAGGCTCTACAGGCGAAAGCAGATCAGGATGCGGGCCCAGCTAATGGGGTCTTCTCAGTTCTTATCGAGAAAAGCTTTGGTGGGAACCTGACCTTTGATACTGGTGGTGTTTTTACCAAAGCAGTTGATGGGCGCGACGAATTGGTGCTCTCTTGGCTTCCGCGCCACGATCTCAAGATACTCGCATACTACCTCAGTGGTCTGGTGGCCCTACCCCACGAAAGAGGTAACAGTTATCTCCAAGAGGGGCACAGGATTATAGAACTTTCTCTCCACCAATCTGCGCCCGTCCCATTCAACGCTTCAATTCCCACGGCTCTGAGACAGAGAAACTGGCTCAAGATTCTGGATTGGCATATCAAATTCGCTATAGGCATCGTTGCTTGTTACCACGAAGACAAATCGGCCGCGAAAAACGCACTAACTAAGCTGCAAGAACGGATATCTCAGTCGCCTTTCCATAGCTTAGAGCCTTATGCTCGGACATTGAATTATCTGTCTGGCGTACTCGATCAGTGCAACGGCTCGATAGAATCAGCCCTTGACACCTATTCTAGTACAATCTTCAACCTTCCCGATGCTGGATCTGGCACCGATTTCAAAACGGATGTTGCAATCCTTGCAACCATTAATCGGCTGTTAATCGTCCGTGACCCATCACATCCCGAACATTATCAGACCCAGGTGTTGTTCGCACAGCTGCAACCTCTTTGCGCGAACCATCCAAACCTGTACATTGACTGTGCCTTCCGCATTGTCCAAGCCATTACCATCCCTGAAGAGTCCATCAACCGCCAGAAGACACTTATCCACACCACCACCAACCGCGCACAGAAATTAGGAAACATGCAATTCATGTCCATATGCTTAAACTACATGGCCAGCAGGTTCTTCGCCAACCAGGTCGGCGAGCAACCCATCAAATCGGTCCGCGCCGCGCGCAACGTCAGCAAGCAAGGCCGAAGCGTTATATGGCGAGCCGTCGCGTACGGTATTTGCATGAATACCTTCCAGCGGAATGGCCTTTTTGAAGATGCCACGGCTTGCCAGATTGCATTTGAGCAACTACGGAAAGATCTGCCGACTGGTTTGACCATGAAGAACGAGGGCTCGGAGCAAGATGCGGAGGGCGACGTTGATATGGAGTAAGTTTGATGTTGTTGTTGCAATTATAATGCAAAAGTTATAATGATGTTGCTGCTGCCGCTTTATTTTAGATGGCGTCTTCCATCTTTTTTTTTTTCGAAAACGAATTTTTTTGAGAGCTTCTCACCTTCTTTTCTCTTCATACTTTTTTTTTCCTGTGGGAGAAATCTGTTATAATATCACGATACCATACCTATGCATGAAAAAAATGGCGCGGGTTTTTCATGGGTATGATCTTCTCTCCTATTATGTATTCTCTTCTTCTTTTCTCCTCCCCATTTCCCCTAGAAACCGACACGGGAGGATCTCCCGGTCTGGTTCGGAATGTTGTGTGGTGTCATCATTCACATGTTTTATGTTGTTGTTGGTATCACTGCCCTATATATCTCTCTGTGTGTCTGTGGGAATCAATCTCAACAATTGAAAGAAAAAGAAATTCCTTCGGGATGTTGACACTTCACCCATGTCTTTGTTGTTGTTGGACGAGCGAGGATCTCTACTACCTCGAATAGAGTATGGAGGACATGCTGTCTCTTCGAATGTTCTCGTTAGCGTGCAAATACATGTTCGGTTATCGGGCTAGTTAGTGCTAGTATCTTACCTAGGCATTGAGGAATATTATAGGCATCGAGGAATATTATAAGTACCCTTGTTTTACAGAAGCTAGGACATCAATGCTACTAGTATTGTATTATTTTCTGTATACAATAATGCAGAAGATAATTCCCTACAAAGTGTAGCAGACAGGCAGAGTGCCATGGCCTATTTTAGTATACCCTAATAGCCTTGGTAGCTGCGAGGGTCAAAATAGTTACCGTAAAAGGTTCTACGCCGAGTGCTCCGTCTCTGCGACGCTGCCACGGTCTGACCTCTTAAGCCCTGAGATGATCCCGTCCATGCTTCCTTAGAGCCTTTCGAAGTGTCCTGAGATGCCAAAGTGTCCTCCGACAAGCCTCCCGAAGTGTCCTTCGACAAGCTTCCCGAAGTGTCCAGAGATGCCGAAATGTCCTGCGACGAGCCCCCCAAAGTTTCATGGAATGAGTCTTCTGATGCTTCGCTTTTTAGCCTTTCCAAAGACTCTCGCAAAGGTCCTTGGTCTGGGGCGTTTGATGAGGCAGGATGGCTCTGCTATAAGGTTAGCAGTATCCCCGAAGCAGACAGGATAGGACTTTCACATACAGTGCTAGTATTACCCCCGTCTCTTGCAGCAGCATCAGCAACACCCTCGTCTTTTGTAGCATCACCGTCTCCCGTAGCACCAACGCCGTCTCGTCCATCTGTATCGCAATCCCTAGGTGTTGGAAGTGATTGAATCGCACGTGCGAGGTTGTTGTGGTCCGCCGCCTCCAGGTAATCTAGGTCATTGTATTTGACGAGAATGGGGAATTCTTGAGTAAGGCGTGGGTTCCAAGCTAAGTATCGAGAGTATATGTACTGTGTTATCTCTTGGACTGTCTCAGCAGTAGCTAACCATTGTGGCGCCTCTCGTGATCCCTTAACAGTAGCTAACCAATGACGTGTATACATTGATCGATTCGTAGCGAAGTAGTAGAAGTACTCATCAGTATAGTTTCCACTACGGATGGAATGTGCAAACGTTTTGATACCATCACGATGTGCCCTAACGTTTGGTCCCGTTGGGTGCAGTGAGAGGAAGAGATCTACCCGTGCCTTGATCCTCTCTTGTGGGGTTGTTTTATTGCGGAAGCGGATATGCAGGTCGTCTTCGGTAATAACTCTGGAGCTTGAACTGTTGCTATTGCCCGGGGGTGCGTTCGCATTGTTGCCTGACCTCGAGTTTGGAATCCGATTGTTGCCAGGGCGGCTCGATTGTCTTTTTCGTTTCGTCATTGTCGACAATCGACGACGAGTGGAGCCTGGACGAAGACTCAAGAGCAGCGGGTAGAAGAAGGGCAACGGTGAAGAAGGAAAACGGTAGAAGGGCAGCAGTGGAAGAAGGGCAGTGGTGGAAGAAGGGCAGTGGTGGAAGAAGGGCAGCGGCGGACGATAACTGATATGTGCAGAAAAGGAAGGCAGTAATAAGTCCTTCTTTCCCAAAAAATATCCTTACTAATACATCCCCTTCTCACATTTACCAGAGGAAATATGTCTAGTAGGCCCTTCATCATGGATTTTGAACAGGTACCGGAGTCCAGGCCATTTACAATTGTTTTCCTAATAAGTAACGATGTGGAATTCAATATCTTGGACCACTCGTAATGCATAGTCTATTTTCTGATTACAGCCAAGACCCTAATCATATCGCGTTGATCTGGAGCCGAGAGAAATGCATCCGGAACATCCAGGTGTTTCTGCTCAAGACTTTCTGATCAGACACATGCTAGTTCAGGCGCCTCGAAGACCCAAGTGAGGAGTGAAAGCTGAACCATCATGGAGAAGTAGGCACGCTCTTGTAAGGCTCGAGTGAAAGTCGATCCAGGTCCACTGACTACATATATTTCATCCGTCAATAGGGTATTGCAATACGATACCAAGGCACGGAATGAAGAGTCCATTTGAAGGGCGATACGAGATCGTCCAAAGAGCTGTGCGAGGTTTCGTTCGACAGTGATGTCAGAGCCAGAATTCTTAATCTGCTGGGCAAGACTGAAGACGGCATGCTGAGGAGGAGATTGAGGGGAATGAGTCTCGTTAGTTCAAGCGAAAGGTTGAAAGCAGCACCCAAAGGCATAATTCAACCGACGGACAGTGAGCGCTGAAAATTGATGGAATAGAGGTATAAAGTGACAACGACGTCTAAGGAAGTGGGGCGATGTATGAGATAGGGAACTGAATGCTGTACTGGTGAACTGGGTGAGATGGCATTGTATATCCTAACCAAGGACATTGACAGATGCTGAAAGCTAAGGCAGACAGAGCCAAGGCTTTCAGCCTTGCCACAAGTCGATAGAGAAACAGAGTCAAGAGACCAAGTAGTCATAGGCTAAAAAAAGGACTGTAAAACCATAGAGGACACAGTCTTCATTGTGAGGCTCAAAGCCTCAACGACCGTTTTGAGTGCTTATCTCTGCCCATCATTCAAAGAAACATAATCACCACAAGAGTTGGCCAGCATTGTCGACCGGCAAAATCCAGAGAACCCAAGGTATAAAAATTGATATAATGGAGAATTTGAAAATTTGAAATACAGGAATAGCCATTCGAGATGTAGACGAGGTTGACGAGCCGGTGACAAGATGGCGGGTGCCGAGGGTCCAAACATCTTGGCATCGATCCCCCGCAAACCTCCGCGAATGCCTAGGAACTGCTCACGACCGGACTTGTGCGAGTCATCAAAATGGTAGATCCGAAAGAAACTTACACATTGCACCTTATCCCCACGGTCCTCCTAATGTATTGTTGCAAGCGATTCTTACCGTAACATTTATTTTACATAATTTCATACAGCACTGATGGGTGAAACGATGAACTTCTCGATACCAGCAGAGCTGCAGCAGTTGCTCAATCAGCTCGATCAATTAATCGAGGACAAAATCAACCCACTCCAAAACAGGGATGACAACAATCGATTTTTCGACCACCGACGCGAACATGCGCGAACAGATTGGGACAATGGCGGCTTGCCTCGCAAAGAGTGGGAAGATTTGCTGCTCGAATCGAAAAGGCTCGCGGACGAGGCAGGCTTTTATCGACTTTCACTTCCAAAGCAGTATGGTGGACGAAGCAACGAAGATGGACGAGGGGGTAATTTGTGGATGGCGGTTATACGGGAACACCTCGCGGCAAAAGGGCTTGGCCTCTTCAACGACCTGCAGAACGAACATTCGATAGTTGGCAATGCCCCCGATGTAGTGATGGTTATGAACTATGGGAATGATCAGCAGAAGAAAGAGTTGATTCAAGGTCGACTAGCTGGCAAAGTCAGGATAACATTTGGATTGACAGAACCCAGCCATGGTTCGGATGCGACACACATAGAGACTAAGGGAAGGCCCGAAAAGAGGAATGGCGTTGATGGGTGGATTTTGAACGGCCACAAGAAATGGCAGACAGGTATGCATGCAGCAACGCATTGTTTCATTTTCGCTAGGACACAAGGCAAAGACGGCCAGGCAAAGGGCATATCTTGCTTTGTTGTTCCCTGCGAAACGCCGGGTCTCGAAGCAGTGTCTTATGAATGGTAGGAATGTTGCGACCGAATCTGCATAGAAAAGTAGATCTGACAAACCGTAGGACCCTCAATATGCCTACAGATCATGCGACCATCTCCATAAAAGATGTTTGGGTACCTGAAAGTGCCGTTCTTGGGCCGATCCACCATGGGCTCGGCGTCGCTCAGGCTTTCGTGCACGAAAACCGTATAAGACAAGCTGCATCGTCTCTTGGAGCTGCGGTGTATTGCGTGAAACAATCTGTCGAATATGCTAACAAACGAGCACCTTTCGGTACCCCATTATCCCATAACCAAGGAATACAGTTTCCCCTGGTAGAGCTAGCCACTCAGTGCGAAATGCTCCGACAGCTCATCCGAAAGACGGCTGTGGAGATGGACTCTATGCCACACGTTGAGGTGGAGAAACGAATCGGTGACAAGGTGTCCATGTGCAATTATTGGGCCAATCGGCTGTGCTGTGAAGCCGCCGACCGGGCGATCCAGGTCCACGGTGGAAACGGATATTCCAGGCATTATCCATTTGAGCATATCTGGAGGCATCATAGAAGATACAGGATAACAGAAGGGAGTGAAGAGATCCAGATGCGCAAGGTAGCAGCGTATCTGTTCGGTTTTGGTGGTAGAGAGAGCCTCGCAGATGCTACTACGAAGGATTCGAAGCTGTAGTGTCCAAACAAAAATGGCTTTTCAGTTCCGATGGCTCGGCGCGTTGCCAAAATTGTATAGTATGTCGTTTTGTGTTCTCGAAAAATTTAAACGGATCGGAACCACTACTATCCCAATATTCTTCTGGATCTTCTGAATCCCAGATTTTGCATCTTACGTAGTCCTACGTGGAGAGAGAAACAAGCTGGACAGATATGTGTTCGTGTTAATCATCGCTTCTCGTTCCATAATAACCGGCAACAAAACCACAATCAAAAGAAAGCAAACAAAGAATCCAGCCAGCCAAAGTAGTGTGATTCGATGATTTGGTTTGGAATCTCGAACACCTGATGGAGGGGCGGGCAATGGTTTCCACTGCGGTGCATTAGGGAGCGGCTTGTCATCCTTTGGTGGCGGATGCGGTCGTCTTTGCCTGATACGGGTGTGAGAGCTTTCGCTTATCTGAACAGATTCTTTCGGGGGAACAGGAGGCGGCTTGGACTGGCTGAACGGCATTTTTCTACGTTTGAGTGATAGGAAGTGATAGATGCCAGGTAGGAGATGAAGATTAGAGTACGGTAGGCGAGGCGCGATTCTGGATTAGGTTAGGTTACCAAAAAGTGATGAAAGCTTGTTTTGGCGAAATGCGTGACTTTATGGTGTTACAACTCTAGCGTCCTCAATAACGAGAACTCAGAAAACACTGCCACAAAATAATCGGACTCATAGAATTTTCATTTTCGTAATAAATTTAAATGTGCATAGTTCTAAATTACTGCAGAATAAGATAAAGACCCTAAATTAAGAAGACGTTGCTACCTTCTCTACTGGATATCTAGAAGCACAGTTTGCTTCAAAGTTCCTTAGTATGTGCTATCTAGAGACGCTTCAATTTGAAATTTATGAGTACCTCATATAATACGTAATGAGGGTGTGTCGCAGTAGAGCAATGCCCCAAGTGATGCAGTTTAGTATGTTTGCGGCGGTGAAACGAGTCTACACAGTGACACAGCGACGAAGATACGCACGATCAACTAAACTGGTGATCAATTTCTGTGATAACCAAGACGTGGCTAACATAGCCCATTTAGGAATGATAACCGTCACCCAAGTTGGTGCGACTGATGCACGCCCATGCATGTTAGACTTAGATCCGGGGTATTTCGGTGACCGAAGATGCTAGACGAAACGTGGGTATACGAAAAACGGTTGTGATTCTCGTATTCTTCCCCATGTGTCGGAATCCTTTGACTGTTTATGCAGTAAGGCGGCCGCCGGATTCTCCCTGCTTGCTTCACTAGCATGTCTATTTCCTAGCTAAGTCTATAAGTCCGTTCACCTCTTTCTGAATCTAGTATCAGTCTGCCTCATATGACCGTTTGTTTTATAGAGATTATTATATGCATGGCATCGCATCAAGCAAGTGAGAAGACAAGTAATATTCACCAAGTTGCATCAGTTAGCCACTTTGCGCAACCCTGTCGCTGATTTTAGGGTATTACTATCCGCCATAAATATCGAGCAGTAGGAGTATTCTAGAATGCCGGTAAAGTAGATTTAAAACATATTTATGCGTATATTACCTTTATGAGACAGTATAAGTAGAAGGTATTAGGGTGCTAATGGTTACCTGTAAAGCATAGATTATGGGAAAAGTCATTGTTTCGTAACAAAAGCAGTCTATTCATAGGGTACTTCTAGGACCCCCTACTGCTCAATGTTTATGTCGGATAGTAGTAATGATTTACATGTGCCTGTCAATCACGGGAATGTGATGAATTCAAAGACAAAGCATAACCGAGACAGCACATGACAAACAACCCTAGCTGGCGAACAGGGATCAGGATTATCATTGCCGCAGTTGCACAATTGCTTATGTATTCGGTATAATAATGGCCCGCAAAGGGGTTCAATGATTAATAGAGATCTCAGAAAATGAGTACCAGTAAATGCTTCTCGGTGGGCAGTAGCTGCACGATATTGATACAGCTGGCGCGATAGGGCCTGCACGAACTTTCAAGCCCTAGCCCGATCAAAACACATTATACTTATTCCCATCGCCACACCTCAACAATCTTGGCCATCATTACATAGAAACAACTGTTTCCACAGGAATAAGGCGCACATGAAGTGGTCTCTTCACCCAAAGACCGTACGTTTTTTGTGAATCCCAAGGCTGTTCCCGCATCCGCAAAAGTTCCTTTTTTCCTCCCATAAATTCTAGATTGAAGTTCCACAGCAACCGGGCTAAGATGATCTTGACTTCCAATAACCCCAAATTCTGTGCTATACATTGCCTTGGCCCGACTGAGAACGTTTGGACAACCACGCGATCATCGTGAAGGAACGTGTTCTTGTCGAAGTCCGGGTCATTACCCGTTGGGAAAAATGCCGAATTTTTAGGGTCTAGCCAACGCTCAGGGAGGAATGCGTGTGGTAGGGCAAAGTAATGAGACGAGCGGTATACTGGAATTTGAGGCAAACCGACAAAAATCTGTCGCGGTTAAATTAGCTAGGTAATGCTATGTGCAGTTGCTTAGAGTTTACGTACGCCTTCTGGAAAATGATTACCAGCAATGACATCTCCTCCTTTGGGCACTACTCGGGGTATCGAGCACGGCACTGGTGGCGAGTACCTAAAGTTCTCTTGGAAGACTGCGTTCAGATACGGAAGCCTATTAAGAGCCTGACTGGTAATTTCGTCTTCTACTGTAAAAGACGTGCGGATCTCTTGTGCGAGCTTTCTGAGCTTTTCTGGGTTGATCAATAAGTTTAATGTCGTGGAAGTGAGTACTGTGGATGAGGTCTCGGATCCGGCAATTACAAGAGTCCCTGACGTGGCTTCAATCTCTTCCGTTGTCATCGTCTTGCCCACGTTGTTGTCTGTAATGTAGGAGATGAAATCTTCTCGATCGTTTTTGGTGTCCAAACGCTTGTGTACCCACTTCACACTTTTCTGAAAATGGTAAAGCCGCTCGTTGAAAGAGGATTTTGGTAAGAATACCCAAAGAATGTTGAGAAGTAATGGGTAGAAGGATATACTTGCAAGCAGACAAGAAGCCTTAAGATGTGCAAATAAATAGGCTACCCAGCGATGGTATTTGCCATTTTCTAAGCAGTAGAAAGATTGTCCAAACGTCAAGTCACCCTGGATCTAGATTTAGGTAATTCCTCTTAGATCAGAGATTGGCAGCTTACAGTGATATCAAAAGTCGTAAATGCGTACCAGTCCTTCATATCCATTTGTCCCAATTCGCGAGCTCTTTGAACAAGAAGCGAGGCGTACTTCTGCACATACGGTTCTTGAGATTTCAACGCAGCATGTGAGAAAGCGTAGTTCAAGATTTTCCTTTGTCTAGCATGGATTTCTTCCGGTGCATCTAAAATGGACCAGGCCCCGTTTGGTGCAGGCCTTATCCACGCAGGGTTTTTCGGAAATTCGGCATGGCCGCGCGATCTGGAGCCGTAGATATCTTGCCAGGCCTCTTTGTTCGTAAAGGATAGCTCGTTTGGCGCAAGCCGGACGGTCTTGCCATATTTTTCGTGTATAGCCCAAGTATCGTGTACGAGGTTGCCTCTGGCTAAGGAGATCGCGTATGGTAGTCTACTGGCAGCCCATAGCTTTGGTCCTGGGTACCGGGATAAGGGGTGAAGGAATAGGTTATACAGGACGTGCAGGCACCAGTACTTCCTGCGGTAAGCCTGACATCCCAAATACTTATCGTGCTAAACCTAGACTACTCACCAAAGGTAGCACCACTACTATGACCCATAAATCTAGGAAAATCTGTTCCATATTGTATGGTGTTTGTTTAAATTCAATTCAACACGGAAAGCCTTTTCAGGTATTGCGTGCTGATTTAATAACATCAAAGGTCTTGGGAAAAGCAAGAACTCGGTGCCAGCAAGAAGTCTAAGAACCAAATCCAAACACATAAACCCGAGAGAAAAATTAAAGGAACTAAAGTTCGTGGCTTGCAATCTTCCCGTGAACTTGCTCGGGCTAGCTGACGACCTTTTACAGTGGGCTATTGTAGTTGTTACAATCTTGTCTAACCTTCTTTTGTATGCCATCGACAACACTATCGTTGCAATTGTGCAACCTGTAAGTTCTCCCCGTGTGTCGAACTCCAAAGTTTCTTATCCATATCATTCAAAAATAGGTCATCATTCGCGAGTTTGGCCATGTACAAGATCTCCCATGGGTCTCAGTTGGGTATGCACTCATAAAACCTCGTAATCAATTTCGGGTTGATAGCTCGAAACAGGTTCTTGATGAGCGGTACAGCTACCGCTCTTTTGAGTGGAAAACTGTATGGAGCTTTTAATGCAAAATACCTTTACATAATAGTACTGTTGCACAAAACCACTGCTTTTTGGACCTCTCGGATCACAGAACATCCGAAATCACTGATACAACGACTGAAACCAACTCGGATCAGGACTTACTATTGCTCTAGTGCATTTCCTTTGTATATAAGACTATTTCTTTTGTATCCTAGAATAGACAGTGCAATCAACTCTTATTTCACACTCAGTATTCGAGTCTTACTCCGCATATCCTTCGACAAGTACGTTTCCCTGAGGTTGAGCTTACCTACTGTATTTGACAAATTCTCGAGAATTCCGTGCTATTTCTCGTGGGTTCGGCTGTCTCAGGAGCAGCCCCGAATCTACCCACTATGATTATTGGCCGGGTGATTGGTGGTGTAGGTGTAAGTGGCTGCGAATTCAGAAACTGAAAATGTACAACTTAAGTAACTGTTGAACAGGGGACTGGAATGTATCTCGGTGCTCTTACTTTGATATCTGTCTACACCACCCCGAAAGAAACATCGGCTTACATGGGTTACTTGTAAGTCTTGATCGAGCATCAAAGTAGTCAATTTCTGATTCAGAGTATGCAGAGCTCTCGTCTGGGGATTGGGTTCTGTCATTGGCCCTTTAATAGGCGGCGCTTTCGCCGCGAGCTCTGCCACGTGGAGATGGGTGAGTACTTTGGCATAATCAGAAAGTACCAAGCCGTTGCTTATATCTCAATTAGGGCTTCTATATCAACGTAGTGGTCGTTGGCGTTTGCATATTTTTCTACTGCTTGCAATTGCCATCTTATAACCCGCAGCCAAGCACGAGCGTACGAGCGCGAGTGAAGGTTATCGATTGGTTCGGTAGCGCCCTTAGCATTGGATCACTCGCTGTTGGCATTATCGCTATTAATTTCTGTGGGACTAGATACGACTGGTCATCTGGTAGTGCAACTGCACTCATAGTCGTGTCCTTTGTTACTTTGACGCTTTTCTTCCTCCAGCAATATTTCAACATTTTCACTACTAAAGATAGTCGTTTGTTGCCCCTCGACCTACTATGGAACAAAGACATCGCCGTCTGCTTCATTTGCCAAGGTAAATCATTCCTTGATCGATAAAGTTCAACGGTTTGAGCTGACAAGTGGTAGTTTTGGTTGCCTTTATTGTGCCTGTCCCTTTGTACTTCATTCCGCTTTTCTTCGAATTCGGAAAGGTAAACATTCAAATCATCCCAGGCATTAGCTCCTGACGAGATTCCAGGGCGATTCAGCTATTCGAGCAGCAGTGAAGATGCTTCCGCTCATAGTGGCTTGGGTAACGTCGAGCGCCATCAGAGGTCACCTCATGCCGCGTACAAAATTTTACCAATTGTGGTACGTGGCTGGTAGTGGGCTTAATATTGTAGCAGGAGTGCTTTTGTGTGAGTCCAACCTGCTTCACTCGCATGACTGATAGTTAACAAGAGCAATAGCTCGAATCGGACTGTCTACGCCAGAAAGATTTATCTTCGTTTTGGATATTGTATCGGGAATAGGAACGGGCTGCTTTGGCCAGGCCGGGTTTGCAGTCGCCCAAAGACTCGTGCCAAAGAAGCTAGTGCACAAAGCCATTTCATTGATGCTGATCGGTAAGTCTAAATGCTTCTTGAGTCAAAACTATCAGCTTATGCAAGTAAAGCTCAACTTTCCGGGACAACTCTGGGACTCGCTGTAGGCGGTTCCATTTTTCAGAACAGTTTCGACTCGAATGCATAGATTCGCCCCCCAGTTAACAAAAGCACAAATCACATCACTGTTATCAGGGGCCTCCAGCGACTTGGGCAACATGTTTGACCCTAGTCAAGTTCTGCTCATTAGCCAAACGGTTGTGGTGGTGTCCAAGGATTGGTACGCTTTCCAACAGTTTTCGCAGGGGTCACAAAGAGCTTATCATACGTCGCAGCTACATCATGATCTACGCAGCTGCAGCACTATCGTTAGTGTGCGCATGCTTCTTCACAGTAAGCACGGCCTTTTTGCCTGATTTGAGTCGGGGCGCGTTCGCTGATACGAAATAGCCGAAAAGACTGTGGTAGATGCATATACCCCGACAGATCAATTTATCGCTGACCACCTTGCTGCACCTAACGATTTTGTGCGATTTCAATGAGGAATAACTAATGCAGTTTGCTGCGGGAAAACTAAGTAGGGTGTGTGGTGGCACAGCAGGCAACTAAGCCCCATCCATGTGAGCAGCAATTTCACATGTACTTCCAACCAAGTTTCCTTCACGCAACTTAGCAACATAGTCAAAATGTCCACGAGCACACTCTCAGCAATCTTAGCTTTTGGAGTTGCAGTGGCCGCATATTGTTTTCTCGCTCCTGCAAATACTGCAAACGTGCCTCGCATCGGGCCAAAACCAAGCTTTTTAGGAAATACATCCAAAAGCTTCTTCTCCAAGCATAGCCTACAGCTGCTGGAAGAAGGTTACGCCAAGGTACGCCACAAGCGCCGTCAAAAAAGCTTCTATTGACTTATGTAATATAGTATCGGGATGGTCTCTACTCGCTATGGACGACTGATATGGATCGCGTCATCGTATCACCACTGTTCATGAAAGATTTCATGTCGTTACCCCGTTCAGTGGTTCGATTGACAGCTTCGATCCGACATGCGGGACCATACACGGGCATGGATATTGTAGAGAAGAGCGGGTTGCAGTTCGATGTATGTTCTGGTGCACTTACGCGGAACATTGGTAGGTTATTATTTGTTTCTTTCCCTTCGCAGAAATTGTAGTAACAAATTTAGATCGACTGGCACAGCCGGCGTATGAGGAAATTGTCTATGCGTTGAACAAGAAGTTAGAAGGAATGCAGAGCTCACAAGGTAGGTTTGCATCGGTGCGGAACCGTATTCCATTCTTGCTTACATCTTTCAGGAGGGTTTAAAGTGGCAGTCTTCCCGCAGATGATTGAACTTGTCACATGTGCCAGCGCAAGAGTGTTCGTAGGACCAGAGCTCTGCCGAAACCCTGACTGGCTAGCCACCGCGACTGGATATACACTGGAGTGCGTCGAAATTTCCTTTTCCAAGTCACCCGAAACTAACGACTTTCCAGTGTAGCCAAAGTGACAACAGATCTCAATCGCTATTACCGCATCTTCCATCCTTTCATCGCTCCATTCCTCAAATCCCGTCAACAAATCAAGACAAGATTTACTCTAGCCAAAAAGCTCCTTGCTCCTCTCATCGAGAGCAGACGGTCAAAGGCAAATCCACCAAGCCCGGATATGATTCAATGGCTTGTGGATACCGCGACCGGGTCAGACGCAACGACCGACAACATCGTGCGACGCATGCTATTTCTCAACATGGCCGCCATACATACCACAGCCGAAGTGCTTACCCACAATATCTTCGAGCTATGCGAGAGGTCTGAAACCCTGCAAATGCTTCGAGAAGAAATGCTGGAAGCTCTTCCTGAGAATTCTAGCGTCCGACTAACCACACTCAACTCTGATTTGAAGAAGACGGACAGCTTCATCAAAGAGTCTCATAGGTTGAATCCTTTGGGTTTCAGTAAGAAACTTTTCAGCTTGCGCTATTGGTCTCTCTTCCAAAACTGATAATTTGAACAGTGACCTTCAACCGACACCTCGTCGCACCAGTCCGACTACACAACGGAGTGACCCTACCTGCAAATACATACATCTCAATTAATCACTACTCGCGCCAGAGAGATCCGGATGTGTATCCAGAGCCTCTACTCTTCGATGCCTTGCGTTTCTACCGCTTGCGTCAGCAATCGGGCGAGTCGGAACAGCACCAATTTGCGTCTATCAGTTCAACAGAGCCTTGGTGGGGAGTAGGGAAATTTGCGTGCCCTGGGAGGCAATGGGCGAGCGCCCAGGTCAAACTGGTGCTTATGGCGGTGTTGTTGGGTTTTGACATTGGGTTTCCCGAGGGTCAATCTAAGAAGCCGGAGAGAGTGGTACAGGCAGAGAAGTTGAGGACTAGTTTCACCCAGCAGATTATACTAAAGCGGAGGGAGAGGTAGGCATGATATGAAGTAGGGGATTGCGTGACATTGACATGACCGCCCAGAGAGAATGCAAATGGTATCAATTACCTTGTGTAGCGTTAAAATGGCGTAGCTCAATATGAGCAAGCGCGTGAATGACGCTAAACCTGAAGAGGATGTGTCACTGGCCACATGTTCCTTCTGTCCTTCCACCTTCCTTTACTTTCCCCTTCGTAAAAGTAACTACAAACACCCTTCCTTTGAAGATTCTCTGAACACATACCTTATCCATATATTATGCATATCTCAGACGGTCGTCCAAATGGGCAGAATCCATACCTTCAAGCGGCGTAAAGCAGCTGCTTACGCCACACGCACAAGGAGATGGATAAACATACCAAAAGAGACCTATCCATTCAGCGAGCTACCTTTGCCGCCCAAAAAGCACGACTCAAGTACCATCGCTAACAGGCCGCAGCTGCTGCCATGGCCGATAGAAACTGGTCCACCATGTCGAGCTTGGCACCCTGACCATCTCTGGGAAATCGGTGCGCTCCGAAAGGCCATTTTTAACGAATTATCAGGAATCGACGACCACAAGGAATCTTTAGATCAAACTGAGGTTTGCCTTGAGCACATTCTGCGCTGCTGGGATACAAATCTTCGCAGGAAGGATTCTGAAGGGCCATCATTTCTCATCCACCTGATCAAGTCAAAGCTCGATAAAAATCTTAACCTGGAACATCTTGAGCTTGGGGACGCAAAGCAGATTGAGGCCCTCGGTAAAGCCTGCGATCGAAGGCGCAACTTTCAGATCTTCTTAGGTCGCTTTTGCCGTGAAGCCGAGAGTGTTCTTAAGACTGTGGAGATTGTACCCAACCAATCTGTCCAGGCCATGCAGATACATAAATCAAAGTGCTGGCTAGAGCGGATAGTTCACGCTAATGGGAGGCTCGCTAAGCTTGTTCCCAGGATAAGTGAAGAAGATCTTTTGAATCAATATCATTTTGAAGATGACACACCGGATACCAGAACCACTGATGGGCAATTTATGACCGAAAGGTGGACACGTGCGGTAAGTTAGATTTTCACTATATACCCCCCGTGGATACTTAGACGCACTATTAACACGTGAAAGCAGGTTACGATAATAGTTCCTAACAGGTTTATGGACAACTTTTTCGTATACAAGGATGTTCCTCTACCTGACACAGAAGAGAAAGCCGGTGAAGAAGATGAGCTGCTACCATTCTACAGCGAGAGCGAAGCTGAAGACGATGACGATGACGAAGAAGTGAAAGTAGAGCCTGAGGAAAGACCTGAAATATCTGGTCCAATTCCAGATCGATCCAAGGCTTAATGGTCCATAATCAATGGCCAGTGGAGCCTATTTGGATCGCATTTACAGGAAAATTCAGGACCTACATGTCGGAAGGTATGAGCGCATAACGCGTACTATCTAGTGCGTTTAGCAGCCATAATGTTATTACACTCGTTATACAGTAGAGAGAAATTCGGACCTTGTTTGCTGAATTTTCTCCCTGCAACTTGTGCACCCCAATCCCTACGCAAACTTTGGTCCAATAGTCCAAAGTACACTCGAATCGCTCAAGACCAACATTCTCCCCAACCCCACTTCAACAGCCCTATCCAACGCTTCCTTTATCTCCTCATCCCTACCAACAACACTCGCAAGCCGCAACCTCACCGGTGCCTTCTCTTTATTACACCGTCTCGAAAACATGGCCACCGCATCCGATATCTCCTCCGCAATCTCCATGCTCGGCTCAGTAACAAGATCTGCACCCACATCCTCCGGATCGTCTGACGTGATCCCCAATTGTAACCATGCGATCATATCAAGCGGCTTTCTGCTGTCTTCTGGGTCAGAGAAGAAGAGTTTGGAGGATGTGCTAGTGCTGGATCGGCGTGTAGTTTTCGAGGTCGAGGAGTGGGTAGTGGAGAGGGCGGATGCACTCCTTGTGTTGCTGCGGGTAGTAGAGGGCGAGCGTGCAGCAACGATAGTGTCGTTATCACTGTCGCTAGAGATTGAGGCGTCGTCGTCTACCACAAAGTCGTCCAGTTCGTAGTCTTCGTTGCCCGAGTCGTATCTACTGTCGTGAGAAGCTTGTCTGTGCGTTATTATTCTTTCTATTGTGCTGTAGATGGATTCTGCAGGTGAAGAGGGTGATCTACTATCATATTCTTCATCATGGTCTTCTTCAGAATAAGTGTTGCTGTTTGTAGAGTCTTTTGATGTTGTCGAGGAGCGAGTAGTGCGCTTTGATGCCACGGATTTACGGGCTTTTGTGATATGCGCTGTTATTGCAGCTTCTAGAAGATCAAGATCTACTGAGGAAGTAGTTGACGATGAAATACCTCGCTCTTTCTTCTTAGTTGCGGTTTGCGGCTTGTTACGGGATGCGAGGCGCTGCGAACGACGTGGTGCAGTTGGTTTCGGCATGATGATGATAATGTAGAATGATAAACATTGAATTTGGGTTAACAGTTCATAATGATTTAAAAAGACCAACTTAAGATATATAGAAACCCTCTTTGTCCTTGACGAACAAAGACCAGACCGTAAGGTACCTGCATAGGTATAAAGGTAAGTAGAACGAGCCGTTGGATGTATGGGACATCCAAAGATATAACAATCTGATAACAACATGTTATTCTGAGTCGGTGACGGATAATTGAATGGTGTATACATGGATATCAGATGTATGTGGGCCTGGCACTTGTGTGGGTGGCATATCACATGACTGGATCCTTCACGCACATCACGTGACCAAATCACGTGAATAAAGGCTTTGAGATACATATGTATGTTTCAAGTTTATCGAGGCTCCATTCAATCCAATGATAACTTTCATATCAAATGTAGGGTTTTTTATGTGCAGAAAGGGGTTTGAGTTTAATGAAAAGCATACCAGCTTTTGTACAATTATGTATTAACGTCTTCTACCGAGCACGTACAAGGTATCTATTTCCTGTTTCACCCTACTTTCTGTTCCAATTATAAAATTTAGTTTCAATTATTTAGTTGAAAGAGCTTTAGCCTTCAGATTTCCGGTGAATTCGACCCGCCCACAGTGCAAAAATCTAAAATCATTGATTCCTATAGCCGATTGATGCGGGTAGAGATGAGAGTTTGGATCTCCATAGCCATCCTACCTAGTAAATGTGAGTTTGCGTATCCTCAGCAACATATCGGCATAACATATCTTCACCATATAAAATACTATTAATAAGACAACACGAATGTTTTGCCGAAACATATTTACTCCTCGGCTTTTGCTCTATCTGTATCGCTTTCATTCTACTTGGTCTCCAACGTACATAACATTAGCTTGCCCCACTGTTTGGCATAGGTCTAAGCCATAAAAGTAATAAAAATAGCCTATTCTAAGGGAGCATTTAATATACCTTCCTAATTCCAGTGTGTACGCTCCTTGCCAAGGGCGTTTCTGAGTGATATTGCACCTTGTGTCGATACCGTGAGTGATTATCAATCCTTGCGATGGTTAAACAAATCTTATACCTTCCTAATTATCCCTAAGATTGTTAGATACACCCCTGTGCGGTCGCGCGAGCTAACAGTTATATGTCGGAGACGTAGTACATGCCCACGATTTCCAGATCTTCCCTTCCGCTTGAATTACTCGTTTTCACCAAAACATTGATATTTCTATGAAATCATACCCGATGGTTCAATTATTGAGGGGTTAGTTTATGTCTTTTACTGGCGGCGAGCAAAACTGCTCATTCACTTCGTTCAATCAGACATGGGACTTCAAAGGTAACCTCGGCGTTATGCTTACCGTCGTGTGATCATATCATCCTGTAGAATGAGGCAAGGTAAAAGACCGGAACTACTATCTCGACATTAGCTAGTGTGGGGGTGCCGGAAGCTTATGCAAGACTTCTTCGCTCTTCATCTAACATATACTTATTATCCAGATATCCTATTCGACGAAGATATTCGGAGGACCTGAACAATCCCTGCTATTCGCTTATTTTCGGCTCCATTGGTAGGGATAAGCCGGTAGCGTTCCCGTTTTATCAAGAAATCAATGCTTAGGTTTTGGGGCTGCAGCGGGGTAGAACTGCAACATTTGAGTTGGACCACATAGGCCGCCGACCCCTCCGGAGAAGGTGATGATAAGATGAACACTATAGGTCATCGACGAGAAGTGCTATGACGTGGCATTAAATGGCCGGATATCTTTTAAACGAAGGCCGTGCCTATCGTCAACGTCACAAACGCCAAGATAGGTGTTGTCCGCTGCAGCCAGGGTCTCGAAGGAGCACTTGAGATGTTCAAGTACCAAAGCTGCGCCGGCTACACGTAGACATCCCAATTGAACACCATGATTTTGTCCATGTTAGAATCAAGCGCTGCCTTCGCATTATTACACAAATATTATAGCTACTTCTGGCACCTATCTGGTTACCCCTCTTCCAACGTTCAATCCGCCTGCCCAGCTAACCACTGATAACGCACGCTGAACACCGAATTGCAACACCACATCGCCTGATCCGAGTAACAAAACCAAAAACGAAGTATGTTCATCTCAAAGAGGAGCAAAAGCACAGCTAACCCTATTCACAGATGTGTCAAAACGTACGGGCGATTTTCGCTTGCTCCCAGTGGCATGCCAGACTAGGCGACGAGCCTACACGCATCAAACACATCGCACATTGTCGGGCAGCAGTGAGCAGGGGACGAAGCTGCCCGAAGTTTCTTAGGACCGATGATCATGTTCTTCAGGAAGACGAGCCCGATGAATACTGTCCGGAGTGCAAAAGGGAAACCCCGCCGGAGACGCCTTAGTGAAGACCATTGTTTTTATCATTTCCTGGCTTTTGTGACTTATATGGCCTTTCTACACACCCTTCTTTCTCTTCTAGCCCTCCACGGTCGTTCCCGAACATAAATGTATCGCTTGTTCAACAATGGGTAAGAATATGCGAGAATACTGCCCCTGGTGATGACTAACCAGATTGACTAAAATTCCGAATTATAACAGGCTATCTTCAGGCAATTATTTACTGACATCCGGATCCAAGTGAGCGACTACGCAAAGCGGTCTTTCTCAGATTCAGACGTTTCAGTGACAGAGAAATCATTCTATAGGAACACCCTCCTTTCACAGTGCGACTTGATAGAATATATTTCGACCAATACCAAAGCATCCAACGAAAGGAGCGACACTGAATAAAAGATAACGATCACGGACGGTAGTCCAACTTGGTGTTCTTCCAGTCGTTCATAGCCCAACCAGTGTACGGCGAGGCTGTGGTGCATGATCGGGCGATTGCCTGCAGGACTGGAATTGGTGGCGGGCTTAGGTTGTCTCGGTGGCTCCACTTATGGTGTGATCATCATGTACCCCGACTGCGAGGTCAAACTTTTGCCATCGTCGGATATAAATGGTGGAAACTCAGCACTCTTTACGTCTTGCCCACCATACCAAACCTAGTTGTCTCATTCGTGGGGTCGGAGGATCGGACGCCGAGGCATGCATAACTATTATTGTTATCAATGTCACAGCTGAACTGGTTACGAAGCTGATTGACGAGCGCAAAGTAATCAAGGTTCAATATTTCCCACTTCCTTCCGGTTTTCAATATTTCTCGCGTGGAGACATGAAATTTTCATCGATCTACTTATATAGGGTATGAGTAGCGAATACGCGGTTATCCCCGTGACTCACAGCTCCCTCTCGTTGGTAAATAGGTACTCAGAGTCGAATTGTTAGGAAGAATGATCCTAGCTTTCCAAAACAATGGTAACAAAAACGTACAACATAAAGGCGGGCCGGCCCACGCCCACCTATATTAGCAAAAATGTTTTTCATATGTATACACGGACCGACCAGCGCTCACTGCGCAGCCTCATCCTCAACCAGCATCAAAAGAAAATCCATCGGCAATAATATTGATTAGATAATTTCAAAACCCATGATTCAATTTGATGCCTTTGAGCGCCGTAGTATCATACATACACGCAGTTCCGCTCTCAACACAGGCTCTCAAGGAATAACGGCTATGAAATGGGTACCGGCAGATATGTAGAGCACGCCCCCAAAAACTCCCAAAAACTCCGACAAAAAGAAATAAAGAAACCCTTTCCGATGCCGGGGTTTGAACTGCGCCTCTTCGTTAGTTCCTAATTTTTTATGTTTGAGGAGAATGCATACCCCGGGTCGTCTGAGAATTCTCACGTCTCGAGTTGGTGAAAATCAGAAATCCTAACCACTGGACCACATCGGATGTTTTTGATGGGATTTGTTGCAAACATCCTGTGCTATATACGAATCAAAAATGAGTGCGACAAGAAACGGTGGAAAGGATAGAAGCGAGAGGTAGTACGTAGTGGTGGTAGGTGAACGTGCGAGGTAAAGCAAATCAAGGCGGGTTTGTGCGTGAGGCGGTGTGATGGGACTTGTGTTACACGATTGTGCTATCTTAGTAGGGGAATAAGGTGAGTACCACATGTACAGTCTAAGAGGCTGGATTCTAGTTGCCTTCACCAAAACTATGATATAATACAGGGAGGAAAATGTTTTGGGGCAGAGTATGGAGAATGGAAAACGGAGCTGTGTAACACGTCTCTTTGAACTGAACTCCAATCCCATCGTGATATTTTATGACAGCTCCATTGCAATTGGTACCTAGCAATCACCCGATTCACAAATCCCGAAAATGTTGCTCAACAGCTACGCCATCCAACTATCTCCACATTATCAAATAGCAGTCTATTCGAATTTCGCAGGATTATACGCACCCCGAACCAGAACAAACAGGCAGAAACGTATGACCTTACTTTCCCAAGCTAAAATAGAAAAAGTGGAGTCCAAAAGATTAATGCTAGATATGACCCTTCTCTATCCACAAATCTCCCTCTCCCTAACATCGCCATTAAATTCCGCACGGAAATACGAAATCTGCACATCATCCCAAACTCCCCTGCAAAGGATCTCGAAAGAACCTTCCACGAACCTTGCACGCGACCAACCTTCCATGCACCCTTTCGACACCACCAACCCCACATCAGCCTCCTACGTCACAGAAACGCTTGGCATCCCACCCATACCAAACCTACGTGCTCGACAACCGGGGAAACTCAAAAGTTAAAAATGGGACTACAGTGGGTAACCATTCCAGAAGCGAAATAGTTTCAAATGTTTATATTGACAACATGGTAAATCGGGCCTGTTCTGTGGTGGCGATCACTATGGGCTTATTGGTGTTTTGGTTTGGGGAAGTGGTGGACATGTTGCAGCGCAGTTTTCGAGTGCATTTTTTCATGGTAGGGTCAACTTGATGTTTTTTCTTCCATTACTCTCGTACGGGAAGGAATTTTGTTGTGGTATTTTCAATCTGCTATTATGCAAGGCATCACGCAATTCTCGATGCTCACCAGCTGTTAAGCAAACTCGGCTTCCCCCCCTCCCAAATAGTGCACATCCTCGCCACATTACAGGTATTAATTGATATAAAAATCTCCAGCCCCCCAATCAGTATTTTCGTGGATTTCATCATCGGACTCAATGATTTCGTACCAGCCAAGAGCATCAGTTAACTTTAATAACCACCTTTCCGTTCTCCTCTCCACGAACCTTCCAAACTCCAAATTCCCGCTGATCATTGGTTCCGCAACTGGGATGGTCAAGACACAGTGGGTTGTTTCAGTGGGTTGTTTAAGGATTCCAGTTTTTGATCGGATGGAGACTAGTTTACGCGAACAAAGTTAACTTAATTCGACCAAGGGTGATTCAATGGGTGATGAAGGTCTCAAAAGCTACACTACATATGGCAGCTTTGACTCATCTTCTCAGCAACTCTGTGCACATGTCACCTGTAGCGACGGAGATATTATATAACGTAACCGGCATACGAGTCGATCAGGCATACGAGTCGATCACTCTGCCAAGACCACACCAAAAACACGACCTTTAATAAAGAATCACAACACCAGCTTGTATTGGGGCATCTAGAAAACTTTCCTAATAACCCCCCTAGCTCCTACGCGTCTTTTTGACAGGTGCGCGAGTTGTGCCCAGTCTCGCCGCAGGTTTTACAGTGCCTTTGAGAGGGACCAGCCTCTCCCGTGCGCACCTTCTTTGACGCCTTCTTCCCATTACTACGCACCC